>JXCR01146484.1:2474-21858 GCA_002079205.1 Phalaenopsis hybrid cultivar
ATTCCAAGTAAACACCCAGGGTCGATCCTAAAGCCAAGTAGTCTTATAGGGACTCTTCTTGAATTCTCTTATAATGATCTTTCCTACTAAATGCTAGAGGTTAAGATCAATATGTGGAATTTCAAGCTGAGTAAAAAGAAGAGTTCTGCTAAATGCTAGAGGTTAAGATCATTATGTGGAATTTCAAGTTGAGTAAAAAGAAAAGTTTTGGTTTTCTAATGGTGGGGTACCTCTTCTAGTTTTCTAAGACTAGTCAATAGGAAAGTTCTATGGGCTAGAGGTTAGGACCAATATGTGGAACTTCAAGTTGAGTAAAGAGAAGAGTTTTGAGTTTAGAGGTTAAGATCAATATGTGGAGTTTCAAGTTGAGTAAAAAGAAGAGTTTTGAATTTCTACTTACCTACTAAGTGCTGGAGGTTAGGACCAATATGTGGAACTTCAAGTTGAGTAAAGAGAAGAGTTTTGAGTTTCTAATTCATAATGATCTTACCTACCAAATGCTAAAGGTTAAGATCAGTATGTAGACTTTCAAGTTGAGTAAATAGGAGAGTTTTGAGTTTCTAATGTTGAGGGTACCCTTTCTAATTTTCTAAGACTAGTCTATAGGAAAATCTTATGGCTAGACCTAGGCGAGTACCTTTTCTAATTTTCTAAGACTAGTCAATAGGAAAGTCCTATGGCTAGACCTAGGCTACAATACCTTTTCTAATTTTCTAAGATTAGTCAATAGGAAAGTCCTATGGCTAGACCTAGGCTACTAAATCCGTATGTAGACTTTCAAGTTGAGTAAATAGGAGAGTTTTGAGTTTCTAATGATGGGGGTACTAAATTTTCTAAGACTAGTCAATAGGAAAGTCCTATGGCTAGACCTAGGCTACTAAAGAAGTTTTGTAGACCTCAACCAAAAGTGAGGTCAACATTGTTCAAGTTGTGTAAAGAGAAGAGTTTTGAGTTTCTAATGGTGAGGGTACCTTTTCTAGTTTTGGAACTCCAAGTTGAGTAAAGAGAAGAGTTTTGAATTTCTAATGGTGGGGGTACCTTTTCTAGTTTTCTGGTCTAGTTAATAGGAAAGTCCTATGGCTAGACCTAGGCTACTAAAGAAGTTTTCTAGACCTCAACCAAAAGTGAGGTCAACATGCATATATCGTATGGATACGTTTCTCTCGAGTAGATGAAGGTTTAGAAACAAATCTCATGCAATTTGGTTGAGTCTAGACCAAGATCTTAAAGTTTTAGTGTAAACGGCTTACGAGTTAGGTCACTTGGGTACGATAATGAAGAGTCGTACGATCGCGAATTATTTTCATCAACGGAGGAGATCAAGTCAGACCAACCCTTGGTGCGTGAACCGTAGGCCGCATGGTAGCTGAGGTGGATGGCCGCATCGAATAGCGGACCGCCGCGTATGAGTTCAAAGCCACCGTAGGTTGAGTTGGTGTTGTGTGGATATGTAAAAAAATATGGATATTTTGAATTATTAGAAAAATCATAAAAATAATAGAAAAATACCCTTTTGCTCAGTGAATAGAGGAGAATAATGTGGACAAAAAATAAAAATTATTTTCTTATTCCCTAATTTTTAATGAATTAAATTCCTTTTGTGGCATTTCAATTCTCCATGACTAAATATTGCTCACCATGGCTTGAAATTTTGAGGGTTCACTCCTCAAGACAGAGGCTATGTCTTCTAATTTTTCTAAGGTCAGAGGACATCTCTATGCATCTAGCCCTAAATTTCAAGCTAAGGTGACCATTTTGGCTTTTTTTAATTATATAAATTAAAATACTGTTTGAAAAATTATGGGAATAATTTTAGTAGGTTTCCTATGGTTAGAAAAGTCTAAGAAAAATATCATGACGCCTTGAATTATCTTGTAAATTTCTATATTTAATAAAATGTAAATATATTATGTTAATTTTCGTAAATTATATACTTATCAAAAATTGACAAAATCAATCCCAAATTGTTTATAAAAATCATGTTTATCCACGGTAAAAATTTTAAAATTATTTAATTAAGTTTAATATTAAAGTTGATTTTTTAAGGAACCTTGTATTTTGGTACTAAAATAATTATATTAAAATAAATACACTTGGGAAAATATTGAAAAGTTGTTTTCTAAGTTCCTTGTAATGAGAGGTAATTAGGAAAAATAAAAATTATTTTTTAGAAGATAATTTTTTAGCCTTATTTTGAATTATAAAATGATTAAAAATAACTAAAAATCTCAGAATATCAAAACATTTCAAAATATGCGTAATTGTCCTCTGATCACTTGGGACTCATAAAAATATTTTTCTTAATTTTCTTAAGTTAAAAATAAATTTTAAAAGGCTTAAAAGTGGATTTCCCTTATTCTCCCAGTAAAATAATTATAATAATTGAATTCAAAAAATCATGAAATTTTATTAAAGTATTTCTCTTACCTAGGGAAACCTCTAATAGTTTTCTCATAAATAAATACTTTATTTTGGAAAGTCAAATAAGTTAATTTCTAAAGAATCCTATTTTTTAAGCTTAAATAAATATTTAAATTAAATTAAATTTTGAGGAGTCCACATATTCTCCTATGATATTGTAATTACCTCATGGATATGACACTCTAAACCCTCAAAGTCATTTGAGTTGTGCTTAGTGAGTAATGATGTGAAGTGCCCCTAGGGTGAAATAGTCAATTTAGACTTTGGTGCCTTAATCAAATTTTAGGATTAATGAAGGGTGAAATGAGTAATTTTGATCTTATTAAACATGTTTGGATGATTAAAATATAATGGGGTTTAAAGGTAGAAACTCACTCACCATCATTGCACATCTTCATCAAAACCATAGTCTTCCTAATCTTCATGACTTGGAAATCAATTAAGATCAGACGATTCTTCAGTGTTGGGCTTAAGTTGGAGAAATGATAATTTACATTTCTTAGGCACAAAGTTGAGGATGATTTGACTATTTGATAAGAATACATATCACTTGAATAGAAAATCTTGATAATCACCATTTCACCTAAGATGATTGTTAAAGGCCTAGTAGTGACCTAGGCTCGACGTCTAAACTCAGTTGTTTGGATTTAGAATATAACATGATTGGTTATTAACATATTTAAATACTATAAGCCTGACCTTAATTGTGGGCACCATAACCCTTAAATGACCTAAACTTGCCTTAGGGGCACCCACTCACATAACCTTTAAATGCAATATCAATTGATTAACTGGGTATCCTATCCTTGGGATAATTAAATTGTCAAATTTCACTAAGCAACGGAGAAGTCACACTTCGACTTTAGATGATTAATGGAAAAATACGATAAGTCCAAAATAAACTCGGAATATTTCAAGATATCTTCAAAATAGTCTAGGGTCATGCCTCTAGCATTTTGAAATCTGTTGGACATTCTGAAGAGCAAATTGGACCTATCATATTTTGTTCTAAAATCATCTACTATGATTATCTGAGATTCAATAAAATCACAACTTGGGGCTTGGTAGATAAACCTTCATCTACTCTTACAACTTAAATTCTCTACAAAATTATATGCATATCTTGCAAGTACTGACCTTTCAGGTGGTGGAACAGGAAGAATTGACAGGTACGATTTTAAATTAATGCATTTACCATTCTGTACTTCTTATCTTGAGCTTGCATGTTAAACAATGATGTCATCCTACATGACAACCAAATTTCTTAGGATAGCCGTGAAACAAAAACCCAAAACTAAAATTAACCAAGATAAAATTCACCGCCACAACATTCAAAATATAAGATAACTCAAAATTTAATCACAAACAGCACAAAACAAAAATTGCAACTAAATTAAGACGTTTCTATTAAATGATTGAGAATCCCTTGGAGGAGGAGATCTATGGTTTCTAACAAGATTTCTCATGGTCTAAATGAAAGTATGGAACTCATTAAGTTGAGTTTAGTAATTTCATTTGGACTAATTGAATTTGAAAGAAAATAGTGGTGCCAAAATGAGGGAGCCGTAAGATCCTAACTGGTGTCTCTCTAATAAGCTTTAACTTGCCCCATAATATTTGAATGATCATAACCATAGGAAAATTTGATTTGACACTATAACCTGGCACATTAGAAAACTTTAACTCATCACAATGAGAAGTTTGGAGCTAGCATTGTGGGTAGCACAACCATCATCAACAACAAAATAATCTACTACAACATATTTTTCCTTAAAATTAAACAATCGAGCCATAGGATTTTGAGATTGTCTGCTTAGTGTGACGTAAATCCTCAACTCATCTTTAAGCCTTTGTATAGCCCTGCTACACAATATAAGCCCTAACTCATCTTAGGATTCTGAGGTTGTCATTTGTCACGACCTAAATCCTCACATCTTCCAGGCTATTTGTGTTTCACATAAATGTAAGTCCTAAATAAACAAAATTTGTAGGATGAAAAATTTAAATAATTTCTCCTCAAAACTGAAGCCAAATAATAGGATAGATTGAGAAGTCATCGAGGTTCTTCTCAGGATCTGTGACATCTCCTAGTTTTTCCTCCTTTGGATTCCAAAATAAATGTTCCAAATTTAAACCATTCCCCTTTCACACCTCTTTGTCCTATCTCATTGAACAATCCTATCCTTTTGATCTCTTTGAAGATAATATTTCCTGATTTTTATCGAGAGTTTTTTTAGGTGACTTTGGTTATCTAGGATGTAATTTACTATAGGGGCTTGCCCTTATAGGAAGCTTTTCTGAACCTAGCTTAATATAAACCCTTGTATTAAAAAAGGGAACTTGTAAAAAAATAATATGATTTTGTAGACCAAATAAATGTCATATATTTTTTAGTTTATTTGATCGAGCCTCATTGTTAAGTCTTGTGTTTATCTTTCAGGATAGATACAAGATTTAAGGTTTAGTGTTCTTTTATTTAAATTATGAAAGTTATGGAATTAGTTTGATTTCATATTTCTATATATATATATATATATATTATTCATCATGTTGGCGGCTGACTTCCCTGGTGCTCTGCTAGGATTTCAGGATGGATGACTGCAGCGGCTGTGGGGTTTTGTTGGTTTTAATGATTACTTTCTTATTTTCTTTGAGTGGTTGGGGTTTAGACATCCTATTTTTTGGTGCATTTGTTGTTTTCCTCCGACTTGGGCTGGTTGGTTTTTTCTTTTACTATTTCATTAGTTTTTATTTGGAATCTATGTTGTTTTTCTTTGTTGTTTGCTTCCTCACTATTTTTTCATTTTTTGAGTGTTTTGATGGCTGAGTTAACCCCAATTGATGCTGTCACTAATGCCATTTGGACCAAGGCCATTTATGCTGGTGTGGTTGGCAATGGTCAAACCTCTGTGCTTGATGTTGACCTACTGATTTTTCCCCAATCTTTTCATAATGTTGCTGTTAATAAAGAGCTTTGCCAGCTTATCAATCCCTTAGATGTAAAGGATGGAAAGATTGTCATCTTTTATAGCAATGAAAATCTAGTCACTCTAAAGGCTGAGTGCAAATTTATACTCATTAGAAAATTTCAATTAGGTAAGCCCAAAATGGAAATTGTTCGGAAGTATTTTGACAATTTTCCATTTGTTGGTGCTTGGCAATTGGGGCTGATTGATGGCAGACATATCATGATTAAATTGGAATTAGAGGAGGATTATGCAAGGCTTTTTTTCAAGAAAAATATCTCCTTGGATGGTACCCCCATGAAGCTCATTAAATGGACACCTAACTTTGATCCTAGCATAGAATCCCCCTATTGTCCCAATCTGGTTCAAGTTACCTGGTCTCCCACTACATTTTTTCAACCACAAAGTTCTCTTTAATATTATTTTGGCACTAGGGAGACCATTAAAAGTGGACTTCCCTACTTTTAATTTTTCAAGGCCTCTATAGCTAGAATTCAAGTGGAGAGGGACATCACTCTCCCTATGGTGGAGGAAATTTGGATTCGGTCTATGGAGGAGGGGCACTGGCAGAAAATTTTCATGGAGCAAAAACCTTATTATTGTCATCACTGTAGGATGTTTAGACACACTTCTGATAGGTGTTACAGGTTAAATCCTACTCACAAGAAGAAAACTACATTTGCTGTAGAAAGGAAAGAAATTCCTGAAAACAATAACAAGTTTTCTGAGAACCTTACTCGAGCAATACAACCCATTGAGGGGGATGCACACAGAGGAGCTGAGGATAATTTAAATGACCAGAACACACTTATTACAAATCTTAAAGAAATCCTTGAGCTTACAATGCTTGATGGCACACAAATGGAAGAGGGAGAATGCATTATGACATCTCCACTTTATGTGCAGGAAAAAGCAGTAACTATTCACCCAGGTACCCCAACAGAAACTGTAAAACTTCTTGAAAATAAGTTATCTAAAATGCATTAAACATTGGAACAATATTTTCAAGTTCAGAAAGCAAAAAAGAAAATGAAATCAGTATTGGAAGAAAAGAGAAGTTTGAAGCCAACAGAACCTATAAGGCCTTCTGAAAATCAAATTTTTGAAATGCAGCAAACAATGGAACAAGAATGAAAATTTAGAAAGCAAAAAAGAAGAAGAAATCTGCTCTGGAAGAAAAGAAACTTTTGAATGAAAATTATCACACTGGAAGATCTCCAAATTCTCAAAAGAATTCACCCATACAGCTTACAAGGGGGAGGACTAGATCTAGATCTCAGCCCACTTCACACCAAATATCTTACCATGATTAATTTCCTTTGTTGGAATGTTAGGGGAATTGCTCACCCCTCCTCCTTAAAAGAATTATGCATCTCAATACAAAAGCACAATCTGTGGTGTATTGTCATACTTGAACCTATGGTTCATAAACATCCTCAACAAATCATATCTAGATTTGTTGGCTTTTCTCATTATGCTAATATAAATAAAAAAAATTGGATCTTTTGCAGGAAGGAGATTACTTGGAATATCCAGGCTGATCATCCTCAGTTTGTCCATTTCTCTTTTGATACTTGTGGTCACAAAGGTTTTTCCACCTTTGTTTAAGCTGGCAACACTAAGGCTGACAGAAGGGCATTGTGAAACTCCTTGCATACTATTAGTACCTCCATGGATGATTGCTGGTTAGTGGGAGGTGAATTTAATTGCATAGATACCACTGCTGAGAAGGTTGGTGGAAGACCCCCTAATTTAGCCAAAATGAATTTACTTTCTCATAACATTCTTTAGGCTAGACTGTTTGATATTGGTTACATGGGACCAGAATACACTTGGAAGAGAGGAACTATTTGGGAAAGACTTGATAGAATTTTGGTTAATGATAAGTGGTGTCAATATTTTTTACACACTTTTGTTACTCACATAGGTCTTGCAGGCTCTGACCATAGGCCACTACTTGTTTCTATTGCTTCCATTGAATCTAACTACTCTCCTGCTCCATTTAGATATCTAAATATGTGGTCTGATCATCACTCTTACATAAACACTATGATAGCTGCTTGGATTAATTCTTTCAATCTAGACCATTGGTCCAATCTGGTTCATCTGCATTTAAATACTAGCAAGGGTCTGAAAAAATGTGGCTGGAATGCTTTTGGTAATGTTTTTACTGCTGTGGAGCATGCTGAAAAGGAAGTTCTAAAAATGGAGAAGGTGGTATTGGATGAAGGTGGGGAGGAGAATTTGCTTTTAGGTGCCCAAGAAAAGCTTATTACTGCCATTGACAGACAGGATAAATTCTTGAAACAAAAATCTGCCATCAGCCACTTTAAGGATGGGGATATAAACACTAAATACTATCATGCTTGCATTAAGCATAGAAGACAGTGTAATAATATTCACATGATTCAAAATTCTGATGGCATATGGCTTGCTGATAATGAATGCATTGCTCTTGATGTTGTTAGTCACTACCAAAATGTTTTAACTAAGTCTGAAACCCAAAGAATCCCAATTGAAAATTTGTATTCACCTGATGATATTTCCTACACTGCTAACCTTTCTCTGGATAAGATTCCAACTACTCTGGAAATTTGGCAGGCACTCCAAACCATTGATAGCAATAAAGCTGCTGGTCTTGATGGTTTTACAACACATTGTTAAAAGAAATCTTGGGAGATAATCAAAGATGATGTAGTTTCATCTATCCAGAGTTTTTTCCTTGGATCCAACATACCAACTTATTTCAATGCTTCAAACATTGTTCTCATTCCTAAAGCTGCTGTTCAGAAGAATTGAAATGATTATAGGCCTATCAGTCTTACTTAATTTATCAGTAAAATGATTAGTAAAATTCTTGTTGGGTGACCTCAACCTCACCTTAGCAGACTTATATGTGAGAACCAATCTGCCTTTATCAAAGGAAGATCCATTATTGACAATGTAGTGCTTGCTCAGGAGTTACTTTTGAACTTGGACAAATCTTGCAGAAGTGGAAATCTAATTTATAAATTAGATATCAAGAAAGCTTATGACACCATCTGCTGGGATTTTATTTTGGATGTACTAACTACTAGAGGCTTCTCTCAAGCTTTTTGTACTCTCATTAACAGGTGGCTCAAAGACAACAATCATTTTGTCTTAGTTAATGGGCAAGCTTGGGGACACTTTTCTGCTACTAGAGGTCTAAAGCAAGGGGATCCCTTATCTCCCACTATATTCATTTTAGCTATGGACCATCTCTTAAGAATTTTTAATAAAGACCTTATGCCCCTCAACTATGCTCGGTACCTTAGTAAATCCAAAGTAGCTGTTTTTCATTTTATTTATGCAGAAGGTATTATGGTTTTTTCAAGTGCTAACGAGAATACAGTGAAGAAGATAGTTAATTGCCTGCAGAAGTTCCAATGGGGCATAAGCATTGGAATCTTGATCACACAAAATTCAATAGCTCTCATCTTCCAATCAAATATCTTGGAGTTCAATTGATCAAAGAAAGGACTACACAAACTCAATTTGAGGATGTGTTGGGAAAAATCTCTACCAATCTTTCCTGCTGGTAAAACCATTTTCTGTCCAATGGAGGTAGAATTACTTTGTTGAAGAGCATCTTAACTACTTTTCCTTCCTACATTCTTCAAATGACTACTATGAATAAAAGTACTCAAATACAAATGGAAAGGGTGTTTAATAGCTTCTTATGGGCTGGTTAGAGGCAATAACTTCATTGGGATAGCTGGCAAAAGTTAGCTAAACCCACTTTAGTTGGTGGT
The DNA here is from genome assembly GCA_002079205.1 of Phalaenopsis hybrid cultivar. Lineage (NCBI taxonomy): Eukaryota > Viridiplantae > Streptophyta > Magnoliopsida > Asparagales > Orchidaceae > Phalaenopsis > Phalaenopsis hybrid cultivar. The sequence continues at coordinate 11,635 of JXCR01146484.1, forward strand.
ATTAGTTTTAAAGGCTTACAACATCTTCTTCAAGTAAACCTTTGTAAAATTTGGATTAAATTTAGAGAGCAATTCCTTTGGGCTAAATTTATGAGGAGCAACTACTGCAAGGAGAATCATCCTTGCACTGTGGTTAAGAAGATAAGGGACTCTAGGCTCTGGGTACAAATGCTTAAAATTAGGGAGCAAGATATTGGCAAAGGTAATATCAACTTCAGGTTGGACACTTGGTGTTCCAAAAAGATACTGAAGTCTAACTGATACAATATAAACACTCAAATGCAAGTGGCTGACTGCGGGAGGATAATTCCTGATCTTTACCTGTGCTCAAATCCATTCTTCAGGAACTTTCTGCTATTCATATTAGCAGAATCCAGTTTGATAGATCTTAAGCTGATAAATTGATTTGGCAGGGAGGTGCACATCAGAGTTTAACTAAATTAATTTATATGAAACTCAACACTTGGGAACATAAACCTTAGGGAGACTTAATTTGGCACAAAAGCTTATCCCCTTCTATGTCTTTCTTCAGTTGGAGAATGATATTGGATTCCTTCCTACTGATGAGATACTTAAGCTTAAAGGACTAAGAGGACCCTCTCAATGCATTTTATGTGGTAAGGAGGAAGAGTCTATTCCTCATGAAATGTTGTTTTGCCCAGCAGGTTTGGACTAACCTTACTAAGAAACTTAACATTAATATTATGTATCTTGAATGGCTTTATATTAATACCTACTGGAAGAGTTGGAAGTCTGCAAAACATGGAATGGTTCCTTTTATGGTGGCCTGGTTCCTTTGGATGGCTAGGAATAATGCCAAATTTGATGCTCAGCCTACTATCATATATAAAGTAACTAGAAACTGCATCTCTTACCTTCACAAATTTATTCTTTATAAGAAGTTACCTTGCCTTTTTCTTGTCCCTCAGAATAAAAGGTCTCATTCTCCAAAAGTAACTACTTTTTTTTGGCATCCACCTCCATGGCCTTATATCAAAATCAATATTGATGGCAGATTTTCTAAATTGGGTGGCTGACTGGGTGGTGTTTTCAGGGACCTTACTGGATATTGTTTACTTTATTTTCAAACTCCTGTTGTTGTCATAGATGCTTTGGAAACTAAGTTGGTTGTTATTTATTGGGCCATTACCTTTGCCATGATGAACCATTAACAACATTTACTACTAGAAGGGGACTCCCAGATTCTCTTGCAGCTGATACAAGATGGCAAGCCCTCCTCCTGACATCATTTGCAATGGGTAAAAAAGATCCAGTTTCTTAAAAAAGTCCATGTATATCCAACTCTCTTTCATCAACAGGGAAGGGAATAGACCTGCAAATTGGCTTCTCAGGTCTAGTATGTTTACACTTAAAAGTGTTGTTTCTTACTGCCCACCCCCTGCACTTTTGTTTATGATGGATGGGGACCTTTTGTTTGCTCTCCACTTAAGAGTTACAGCTTGATCTCTTGCTACTACTGCTTTGATGAGCCTTCAATGGAATGCCAGTAGCTAGTGGGACATTATCGTTCTTTTTTGGAGATTTACTGGTACTGTTGGCTACTTTTTTTTTTTTATGGGAGCAATATTTATTTTTTGGGACAAAAAAATATATACATGAATGTATATTCTCCCTTTTAGCTGTAATGAGGGTCTTTTCTGTGGTCCAGCTATCCCCCTATGAATGAGCAACATTGTATTTTATTTTCTAGACTGGGGACCCTTCCCAACCAAGTAATTTTGTAATTTTACTTCTTATCAACTTGTAGGGAGCGGAATCATGCTCCTTTTATATATATATATATATCTGTGTGTGTGTGTGTGTGTGTGTGTGTGTGTAAATTAAATGGTTTTTCCAAGCTAGCGGCGGGATTTTGATTTCGGCAACCGACAGCTTCCAATGGGCAACTACACACCCAAAATAGCCCCGACAGCTTCTAGTGACTTAGCTGAGGAATTGCTTCTCCCACCATATTAATAAAAAATTATTATTTTCATACATCGTTAATGTGTCCACATCTTCTTAGACCAAATTACTCTTCCTTCGTTAGCATGCTTTACCCATTTCTTTCTTGGGAAAGTAGGGTCAACTCTTTTGGACTTCAGGACCATCTGTTCGTTTAAGAACTAGTACTGAACCAACAGGTAGTGGAATTTCCACAGACCCTCTGAATTCACCATAATCGATAATATCTATTTCTTTTCTAAACAGGATGTTACTTATGCTCATGAATGAGACCGTGCAGAAAGGCCTCACAAAGTCATGATGGTCAATGTGCGGAGGTTTGCAGTCTCCTTCATCATATATGTTGATAATATAACTGTTAGGAATATAGTCTGCTGGTAGTATGCTCCATCAAACCATTCTTTTAATCATCCTCTTTATCATGGGAGGTAGTGGATCCACCTGATAGTGTCTCAGAATCCCAGGAGGATTTCCTTGTCTATCGTTACTAAAGTTGTAACAGCAACCGCACTATATAGTGATCCTGCCATTTCCTCGCATCCACTTTCTTGACATGGAATAGGTTCTTTCCATTAGCAGGCCTGCTCTACTTCTATCTCTCAAATTAAAAATGCAGTCGAGAATATATCGTTCATGGATCTCGGAGAAGACCTTGGTGTATAGCTCCAATCCTTCTAATATGTTGATGAACCTACCTTGCACTTCTTCATAGAATTTGAAGTCCCTTTTGCTTACCTTTCTCATCTTGTAGTATTCTGTGCTACTGATAATCGGTGGATATCTGGGATGTTCCCTCATTTCAATGTTGACAAGAATCCAGGCCGGTGTTGTCTCTGTCTGCAGCAGAATGTATGACTATACGTCTGACAGGATATATGGCTCTGTCCCCAATGGGACATATAACTTTGCATCCATCGAGTAATTAGTGGTCTGAAATCCATCATAAAAATATATGTATTCCTCTAAATTACTGTAGAACTTAAGATGGAGGACATTACAGTCCGAGCACTCCACGAATGCCCTTGTGGCTGACGTATGTGTTGGTATTTCAATGTTGCAAGTCGGGGAACCCGTACAAAGAACATCTAAAGCTGGTAGTATTTCTGGCTTTGTAATAAATCCTTACTCATTATCTATAGCAGGCAAGCTAGAAGAGGTCTCTCTCATGCCCGGAGCATAGATATCCCTATCAGGGATAGGGGTGAGCAAGTTCTCTGCCACTTTCAACGTCTCCACTCCTCGTGTAGGAAACCCTATGTTTTTAGAGGCTAGTGTTTGTTCATTGAGTCCTCTGTAATGGTGCATCTGGAGGCCTTTCATTATCAACAGTGATTAGGCCTCCAGTCAGCGTAGCTATCTGATACACTTAAAATATCGTCATTTTTAGACCCATATTTTATACCTATTTTTATGTATATTGCACTTTAATGAAAGGTAATTTGATGTTTTTGTGCAAGTTGTTGATTTTTAGGGCTTAAATAAAAAAGGAAGAAAAAGTTTAGAGTCAAAATGACATTTTTAAGGAAATACTCAGCTCCGACAGCACCAAGGTCAGTGTCGGCGACGCAAAACAATCGAAAGCTGGAGGATTTTTACTCAGTGCCGACGACACCAGACTAGCGCCGACGGTGCCAAAGGAGGTTCAGACCCCGTTTCTAGAAGGTTCGATGTATTTAGAAGATTTTTAAAGATTTTTTGGAGTCACCTCATAGAGAACCGACCTTGGGCTTTATTTGGGGCTGAATTTCATTAGAAAAGGGGCTCCTTTACATTCATTTTTTGCTCTACAAAATTCAACCACACAACATTTCCATAATCCATCTTCATTCCACCACATATTGGAGTCAATTAGTAATTTTGCTTTCATAGTTTAGAATTTTTGTGGTGAGATTCAGTGTGAAACCTCTTATAAGACTGTTGGAGAAGGAGAAAAGTGTGAGAGTTCTTCTTTGGGCATTTCTAAGGAAAGGTTACAAAGGATTTGCTTTGAGAAAGCGTTCTAAATAAGTTTGTTTATTTATTTAGTGTTGTATGAACTTTATTTTATATATGAAATTTGTGTTTTATCGTATCTTTCCATGAAATCTGAGTAGTTTCCTCTATCTTTCCCCCTACTCTGAGATGTGGAGAAATGAAGAGATAATTTGATTGTGCTATAATTAAAATATAAAATAAATTATGATGACTTTTCAACTCCGAACTTAATTTACTTTTCAATCTGGCCAATTAATTTATTAAAATATGTTGTGAAACATATGATTCGGGAAATGCAGTATGGATTCTAGAATAGAGTGAGGATTACATTTGATTTCATGAAGAAGAAATTCGTTCATGAAATTAAGTGGAAATAAATAGAGAAGTATTCTTTGTTGGGTGTAGAATTTGAGAATTGTTAGGGTGAAAGACTAAAATCCCCAATTTGGTCTTAGTGTTTAAAAACTAAAGCGAGAGTTAGCCTTCAGGTAGGAGCTCTGGAGTGGGAGCCGGTATCCTCCTAGCCTAGCCATGGATTTAGGGACTAAACCTAGACTAATTTGGTCTTAGTGTTTAAAAACTAAAGCGAGAGTTAGCCTTCAGGTGAAGGGAAGTGGGAGCTCTAGGCGATATTAGTGTTTAAAAACTAAAGCGAGAGTTAGCCTTCAAGGGAAGGGAAGTGGGAGCTCTGGAGTGAGAGCCATTATCCTCCTAGTCTAGCCACGAATTTAGGGACTAAACCTAAGATTAACCAATGATTTTCTATGCATGTATCAAGGTAGAGAATTAAAATTGCTCTTTTTTGGCACAATACATATTATAATTATTTATCTCATCTCATTTCACCAGAATTTCATTGTAGTGGGAAGGATGCTTTTTCATATAAGAAATCTTCATTACATAAACATAGTTAGTAGATTAGTAGTTATTATTAAAAATTTACATTTCTATTTTGCTAATAGTTAAGTAATTTAGTTTGGTTGACATATCAACATTTGAAATTAGTGACATTGATTTCGTTTGATTTTCTAAAATTTTCTTAGTAAATTTTATCACTGCCAATTTACACCTTCCCTGTCGGATCGATATTTGGGGCTTAAATAGAAAGTCCATTATTATTTGATAACAATACATATACTCGCATAGAATCCCATTATTAATTGCTTATAATTATATATATATTTTACACAACTTCTCATACAAGGATCAAGTTTTTGGCACTGTAGTGGTGTCAACTTCATAAATCCTTACATATAAAAAAATAGGATCAAGTTTTCGGCATCGTTTGCGTGGGGAAGGTAACTCTTAAATTTAATTAAATTAAATATTTTTGATAAATTAGGAAATTTAGAGAATATGTATGTACTATACAAATATATAAAAACACAAAAAAAATATAAAAATAAAAAAAAATCCAAAAAGAAATTTAAATAAGATTGTAAATTTAAAGAATTTTACTTAGCTTACTTTATTTGTTTATGCAAAATATTGGATTTGAAGGTTTAGTATCTTACGATTCAGAATTAGAACATACTATTAGAAAAAATTGAAAATAACAAAGAGAAATTAAGAATTTGAAAGAATATTAAGAATACCTTTTGATGAAGCATATTCTTTAATTGAAGAAATGACTAATAACAATTTTCAATGGCCATCTGAAAGGGTAAATCCTAAGAGAGTGGTCAGTATTCATGAATCTGATGCAATGTCTATTTTGGCATCTCAAATTGCTGCTATTTCTAAAAAGATTGATCAAATAGGGTGAACTATTTTCAAATACCTCCAGTATTAGAGGGAAATTCACTAGGACAGATTATTGATACTCAACCATCTTATGAAACTTTAAATGCTATAAATTATCGAAATAACAATCCCTATTCTAACTTTTTTAACCCTGGATGGAAAAATCACTCTAATTTTAGTCTGAATAATAATAATAATTCGGTGAATCCATCTGGAAATCTGAACAATCAATGAAATCATAATTTTTGACCTTATTATCCTCTATGATTTAACTCTAATCCTAACCCTAGTCCTTTTGATAAAAAAGTATGTGATCACCAACTTTGAATGTCTTCGGGCGGACCTATTTTTCATGAGCTTGTACCATCCTAGCTTAGTAATGCTCTAGGTGTCGTTGTGCTTCTAGTCATTTTCCTTCCAGACTTTTCGATTCTTCAAGTCTGAGTTTTGCACTTTCTTCTGTTATAAGTTGATTGGCAACAGCGACTCAGAGAGACAACATCTGAATTTCTAGTGGTAGTACAGCCTCAGACCCATATACAAGCATGTAGGGTGTACACTGAGTGGGAGTCCTAAACGTTGTCTGATAGGCCCACAAGGCTTCTAACAGTTTCTTATGCCAATCTCTTATATTTTTCTTTAATTTATTCATTAAAATTTGTAACAGTGTCTTGTTGAAAGTTTTGGCCAAACCATTTACCCTAAGATAGTAGATTGTAGAGTATCTTCAGTCTATCCCATGCCGCTTGACAAAATTGTTGATTTTTGTGCTCTTGAAGGCTGTCTCATTATCAAAAATTATTCTGCGTGGAAATCTAAAATAATAAACAATTTGGCTTTTGAAAAAATGAAGAACGTGTTGTGCTGTAAAATCTCGTAATGGCATTACCTCTGCCCACTTGAAAAAGTAATTAGTAGCGGCAAGTACAAATCTGTGTCCCTTAGAGGATGGAGGGTCTATCGGACCTATTATGTCCGTACCCCAACACTCAAATGGCCACGAGGCAACGGTTGGGTGTAGCACATTCGGAGGTTCGTGTAAGACAACCCCATGTACTTGACACTAGTGACATCTTCTGGTTGTATCCATGCAGTCAAACATCATTGCTGGCCAATAATATCAGAATCTCTTGATCTTTATTTTCATCTTTGGCCCTGACTAGTGAGCTCCAAACAATCTAGGATGTACCTCTTTGACAACATTTTGTGCTTCTGCTTTGCTCAGACATCACAACCACATCTGATCGAATGATCTTCTATAGAGGACATCACCCACTAAAGTGTATGGCATAGCCCTTCTTATGATATGGTGTGTTGTTGTCTTGTCCTCTGGTAGCTTTCCAATCTGCAAATATTCTATCAATGACTTACACTAAACTTCATCAATATCAACTACTGTAATCATCATTTCTTCTTCTTTTCCAAGCTTGTGTAGATTTTTGTGGTAAATTTGAGACAAAACCTATCTTCTTTGTACTGTGATGTCAATGAAATCCTTCGGGGGACACGCCAATTCTTGTTGACCTCACTTTTGGTTGAGTTTTAATTTTCCTCTTTAGTAGCTTAAGGTCTAACCATACGACTTTACTGTTGACTATTCTTAGAAAAGTTGAAAAGGAACCCTTATCATTAGAAATTCTACACTCCCTCTTGCTCAACTTGAAGTTCAACATATTGGTCCTAACCTCTAGCACTTAGTAGGTAGGGTAAATATGGGGGGAGCTCAATGTGAGTTCCCATAATACTGCTTGCCCTCAAGGTTGACTCTAAGTGTTGTTCTAGGGCTAAGGAACTCACTTTAACTCACTACACTCACTCTCACTCACAATCACTCACAATCATAAACCCAAATTTTCCGAACTTTGGTCCCTTGATCCTTTGGGAGACTCATGTAGGTGGTCCCCTAAATCCACTAGCCCTAGGCTAGGGTTTAGCTAAGACAAGTACATAGAGAACCCAAATTGGGTTTTCATTGGTCCATAGCTCATTTATAGTGGTTAGTTCCCCAATTCTTCCAAAAATATTAAACTTGGCCTTTTGCCCCGAAATCCCCAAATTACCTAGATACCCTTGAAGTCCTAAATTTGACCAAAATTGCCAAAATTACAAAAATACCCTTCGCACCCCAAACTTTTCCAAAACCTCCAAAATCACTCCAAATGTTTAAAAAACCCATTTGGACCCCTCAATTGGACCCAATTTGACCAATTTGATCATTTTTACTAAAACCCCCAAATTGCCTTTAAAGGTCCAATTTCCACAAATTTACCTCAAATGTCCATCAATTTGGTCCTAATCTCCCCCAGTTTTAATCCTAGACTCAAATTCACCTTCAATGTTACCAATTTAAATCAAATGTAAGCTCAATTGACCCATGCTTTGAGCCAGATTTTGATCTAGGTCAAACCCAAAATTTTGTTTACATGACTTAATCTCACCAAATTGAACTCCATAGCCTATTCAATTTGCTACAATTTGTGTTGAAAACTCTTCATAACAATATTCCACATCAAACTTGACCTTCAATTGGCATTGGTGAAGCCTCAATTTCATTTAATTTTGACCTAAGTCAAAAAACCCTAATTTTGCCCCAAATTGGCCATACCTCAAAATTCTAACAAATTGATTGTCATAGCCCCAAAATTGGACTTAGCCCATGCCTAGCCCAACCTAGACCCAAGTCTAGCCCAAGATGCTCAAGTTAAAACCAAAATTGGCTAATTGTCTTAATAACACTAACTTGCCCCTTTAAGGGTCCTCACCTTCATAATTCTCAAATTGAATGATAAATGATAATCACCTTACTCTTAAGGATAATTGAAACATCACTGTTCATTGAACACTAGAAATATTTACAGGATGGATTATTAAGCAACACAATAAGTTTAAATGAGCTTAAGTCTTTTCACCATGCGGTGAGGGGAAAGCATGGACCTGCCTTTTCTCTTGACCTGTTGGACACCTCGAAGGTCTACTAAACTTGATATGTTTTGCTTAATAAAATCATCCTTAATCAAACCAATAAGGACTCACCAAGATATAATCTAGTAACCTTATTTTTTTTCTTCCGCTTTATATAAAATGCCCTTACATGCATTTTGAGTTTCAGTTGGAGATGACGGTGAAGACCATCGAGGTACGCTTTTATTGTGATTTATTTATCTACATTTTTGGTTTCTCGTACCTTTTTTTTTAGTACATTACTGTACTTACTCGCCTGCATGTATAACCAAAATATGAACTTGCATACTAAACAACGATGTCACCCTGCATGAAAACCAAAACTGCTAGGATGGCTGCAAAATCGAAGCCAAATTTAAAATCAACCAAGATAAAATCCACCACCACAACATTCAATATATAAAACCACTCAAAATTTAATCACAAACATCACACAAAACCACAATGGAAACTAAATTAAGACGTCTCTATCGGATGATCAGGAATCCCTCAAGGGATGTAACCTACGGTTGCTAACGAGACATCCCACGGTCTAAATGAAAGTATGGAACTTATTAAGTTGAGTTTAGTAAATTCAATTGGACTAAGTGAATCCAATTGATAATAGTGGTACCGGAATGAGGGAACCGTAGGATCCTAACCAGTATCGCTCTAATCAACTTTAACATGCCCCATAAAATTTAAAGAACTATAATCATAGGGACATTTGATTTGACATTATAACTTGAAACATTAGAAAATCTAAACTCGTCACGACAAGGATTTTGGAACTAGCATTGTGGGCAGCATAGCCATCTTCAACAGCAAGAGGATCTACATCAGCTAAACCATTCCTTAGAATTAAACAACAAGCCATAGAATTTTGAGGTTGTTTGCTTATGTAACATAAATCCTCACCTTATATTTAGGCCTTTGTACAGCTCTGCTGTACAATATAAGCCCTAAATCATTTTAGGATTCTGAGGTTGTCGTCCGTCATGACCTAAACCCTGACATCTTCCAGGCTATTTGTGTGACCGTTCCACACAAATATAAGCCCTAAACTAATAAAATTGACATGATGAAATACTAAAATAAATTTCTCCTCAAAATTGAAGCCAAACAATAGGATAGACTGGGAAGTCACCGAAGTTCTCCTCAGGATCTATGACATCCCCTAGTTCTTCTTTCATTGGATTCTACAATAAAATGTTTCAAATTTGAGCTATTCCCATTTCACACCACTTTGTCTGATTTCGTTGAAAATTCCTAACCTTTTGAACTCCTTGAAGATAATATTCCTTGATTTTTATCGGGAGTTTTTTTAGGTGACTTCGGTTATCCAAGATGTAATTAACTATAGGGGCTTGCCCTTATAGGAAGCTTGTCCGAACCCAGCTTAAAATAAGCCCTATTTAATTCTTCATATTAAATAAGGGAATTTGTTGGAAAATAAAATGATTTTCGCAGACCAAACAAATGTCATATATTTCTTAGTTTATTTGATCGAGCCTCATCATCAAATCTTGTGTTTATCCTTCGGGATAAATATAGGGTTTGAGGTATAATACTCTTTCATTTAAACTATATATATATATATAT
>JXCR01146484.1:22171-171715 GCA_002079205.1 Phalaenopsis hybrid cultivar
TATATATATATATATATATATATGTATGTATGTCTGTAAATTAAATATCCTTCCAAAGCGGGCCACGGGATTTCGATTCCAGTGACCGACAGCTTCCAACAGGCAACTCCTTAACCAAAATAGTATCGACAGCTTCTGGCGACTCCACTGGGGACTAGATTTTCTCCCCATTTAAAATCAAGAAATATTATCTTCATACATCGGTAATGTGTTCATGTCCCTCATGAACCAAGTTATCTTTCTTCCATTGGCATGATTTACCCATTTCTATCTTATGAAGGTACGATTAGCTCTTTTGGATCTCAGGACCGTCTGTTCAATCACCTTTGAACAGAGATGTTTAGAAGGACATTAAGTACTTCTTAATCTTCATATGGGGTCAGATCCCAATAGGTGTGTTGGTGGACTAGTTCCACCTGTGGATTGTGCGTTGTTATGTTGGTCCCGCATTGTATCCTAAACACTACATCTTTTTTTCGACTTTGATTTGCTATTTTGCAAATTAAATTGAATTGTGTCGTGTTGCGTGGGCTTTGAAAATTTCCTTATATTAATCAAAATTTTTCTACTTCAAACTAATTTTACTAAAATTTTAAAACCCCCCAGAAACTAAATAAAAAAAAAACTTACCCGGTCTACAGATTGACCTTTGTTAAATTTTACTGCTTGCAGTAAGCTTACGAGGTTTTGGTGAAGCTGATGCAATGGCATGCCCAATGCTAAGTTTTTCCTGCAACTTGCCGACGAGTCGCAACGCCTGCAATGTCATTCCCACCATCAAATTTAGAACCAGATTTGGAGATCTCAAGGACTTCCTCAAGAAAGCCACATTCATCATAATGAAAGTCAATGCTCCAGAAGTTCAGGACCCATCTACTGAATTTAACCAGAACTGCCTTCAGGACTTCCCTTCTTGTAAGAGGGTCAAGACTACTGCCGCCACGACACCCACCAAGCCTGTTGTTTCTGCTACTGCTAAGGCAAAAGAAGTTATGATCGTTAAAGATCCGATTGAGGGATTGGTTATCTCACCATCAGTATTTGAAATTAGATCAAGTTCAAAGACTACACTGCTAACTCAAACTCAATAGAGAAACCGTAATAGGAGGGTTTGGAGGGCTACTAAAGCCCAAGCTCTTAAGGAGATAGCTGTTGAGGAAGATCCTCACCAAGATGAGTTAAGATTACTGGAAACATGTCCAGTCCTACGAGGAAGTACATTTCATCCTTTAGTGGGTACTAATGGGTATGAGAGTATCTAGAAGATTGCCGCTACTTTACCATCACTTCATGGACATGGTGAGGATAGAAAGAACTCCAGTCTGATCAGCCAAGTCAGTTCAATTTTCAAGAGGCTAGCTGCCAAGGAAGGTTGCTCAGTTAGTGAACTACCCAAATGAGTGGGACATGCAGTATCTTCTTCCATAAATAAAGAAATCTTAAAGAATGTCAAATCTGCTAGAAGATCTCAGAAATCAACTGAAGCTTTGTCTGCTCGTATTCCTGTCTGGTTCCGATTAGGGAGCAGAGTTGATACAACCATAGTTACCACCAATTCTATCGTCACTAAGACTGCAGATTGTCAACTAGCCAAGTCATGACTCGATCCAAGAATTCTATCAATCACACATTACAAGGATATTCCTAAAGTTTCAAAGGAAAGATGAAGAAATCACCCAGTATTGTAGTCGGTCTGCACCATGGGGAGCATTCTTCTCTTCGACATACCGATGTTTCTGCTGAGACACTTTGTCTCAAGAAATCACCATCGAAGAAGAAGGTGCTTCATCTTAAGACATCACCATCAACAAAGAAAGTGTGGGTACCCAAGGTTGTTGTACTGATATGGTCCGGTGAGCCCGCAGGGCAAGATCATGGGATGAAATCAGGGTCCAAAGTATTTGACATTATCGCAGCAATTACCAGTGTGATGGAATAACAAGAGGAGGAGTTCCAATAGGATCCTCCAGATCTTAAGGCAATTCAAGAATCATTAATTGAAGGAAAAGTTGAAAAGCTCGGGGTCGAGTTTTCTGAGTTGGCTCGGGAACATGGAGTCTACATTGACGATGATGAAGATTTTGACTATAATGATTACCTCAAAGAAGATTTCATGAATGTCCATGTTATCAAGATCAGAGCCGCTACATCTGCGCTCGAGGCTCAACCTCTCATCGAAGAGAATGTTGTAGATGAGCTGCGTAGGGCTATCCTCCTAAAGGATGAGCAAGTCAGCCAACTGAAAAAAATGATAGAAGAGATGGTCGCGGCCATGACCGCCATGGCCACAATTCAAGGACAATCTCAAGTACCACAGTTAGCCTCCCTAGAGGTCAACCAACCATAAATTATACATATTACAGATTAAAGAAGAGAAGTTGCCTCAGAAAACAGAGATGAGCGACCAAAAAAGGATCCTTCATCGAGCGCCATGTTGGAGAATGAATTTAAGCAAATGGTCGAGGAAGTTTGAGAGGTCTTAACTCAATCTAAGCGTGGTGCATTGATTTTAAAGGGTAGACCTTACTTGAAAAATTTGATGCCGTACCCTTCCCCAAGGGTTTCATGTCCTCAAACTTTAAGATATTTGATAAGACTAGAAATCCCAGACAACACATAGCACATTTTCGAGCCACTTATTGCAACACAAGAAGTAACAAAACTTTACTCTTCCAACAGTTTGGCAGCAGCATGTCAGTGATTTCTTTCAATTGGTATGTTGATTTGCCCAACAGATTAGTTACGATATTTTCTGAGCTGGAACAATTATTTGTGAAGAGATTTGTCGAAGCGGAACACCATGTTTCTATAGGAGAGCTCATGATGGAAAAGCAAAAGCCCAACGAGATTTTGGTGGATTACATCTTGAGGTAGAGAAACCTTAGCATGAAGTGTGAACCTCAACTACAAGAACATCATGCAATTGGGGTTTTACTCAAAAGCATTGATGGGCCAGTAACTTTCATGCTCAAGGGACTCACCATTCAATCCTTCGAGAAGCTTCTTACCAAAGCCAACAGTCTTCAAGAACAAATCAAACATATGGATTCTCACAAGAAATCCAAGGCAACTAGAGTATTTAAAATGAGGTCAGGAAAATTAGTGATTATCTATAGAGGAAAACAACCAATGAAGATATATCCAGAAAATTCTTGCCAATCTTCACAACATGCTCAGAAACAGAGTAGCTAGTCTAACAAGCAACTACCTCAAGCAGGATCATCCCAAACCAAGAATAAAAGAATATCTCTTGCAAAATGACAAAAAATGGTAAATTCTTTCAAAGATGAAGCCATATCCAAAATGTTCAAAAGTCTGATGAAGAAGCCTGAGTTCAAATTACCAGATCCTAAGAAATTCAAAGAGGTCGATAAGAAAGATCAACCAAATTATTGCCCATACCACAGGTTGCTTAGGCACACTATAGAAGAATGCTTCATCTTTAAGGATTGGCTCGAGAAGAATCTTAAAGAAGGGAATATAACAATCTTGAAATAATATTTAAAAGAACCTGAAAAAGGTTACATAAATATGATTTTGGTTGGGCCAATCTCTTCGCTTGATCCATATACTTGAGAAGATGGATGGAGTGCAACTTAGAACAAGCTCAAGAGGGTCCTAAACGAAATCCTGGATGCATCTAAACAATCTTCCGTATATACTGGAAAAGATGGATGGAAAGCAGTCTGGAGCAAATCGTCCAAGAAAATATTGAACCAAATCTAGAATGCTTCAAAAAATGCCTCCTTTCAGAATCTTCAGCCTGCCAAACCCGAGACAAAGTTTTCACCAGGAGATTCATCATCGTCAAAGACAAAGAAGAAGAAGAACACCAATACAAAGAATGATAATATGGGGGGTAGGATAAGGACTGCCTCTCCTAGACTAGTTGTCTCAAATTCAAGGAAGAAAATCCTCAAACCCCTGACTGTATGATTATCATTTTACCCCTCTGGGGTCTTATGAATATAATGATTGTGATTTCAGCAACTTTTTAACTGTTTATGGTGATAACGTAACTGATTTTGGCCAATCTAGCCTCAATCTCGATTCCGAAAATGACTTGAGTCCGATGAACTCACTAACAATGAACGAAGAAGCACCGAAAGTGAGGAACCAATTCTCGAGCACCATAGTGCACCGCTTTCCATCAACTTAGATCTTTCTAACAAAGAAGAAACACAGAAAGATTCGACAATGATATCTCAAGAAGAAGAAGTTATTGAGGTGAACTTAAGAAGTGGGAGAGTATTACCTCGAAGAAAAGCTCCAACATATAAAGGAAAACAAATATATACTCGAGAAGAACTACCTCCACCTCCACTAGTGGAAGAAACTCATAACTAAGAGAAAATTAGAGGACCATACAAAGTGGATTACAATGTGATAGCTCATTTTAGGAATTTACCGACCAGATTAAGCATCTAAGATGCTCTGATCATATCAAAGGAGATGAGAGAGTCTCTGGTTACAGCCTTGCTTGACCTAGAGATCTGTTTAGCCCAGTTGGCCAGCACATCCTTAGATGAAGTTTGCTCGTTGAGGGAACAGTCTTGGGTAACCTTCATAGATGAAGATTTGCTGCTCGGTACTGTTGACCACAATTGTCCACTGTAGATCTCTATTAACATTGGTAGATTTGTGTTGTCCAGAGTCTTAGAAGATCTAGGAGCATCACTCAACTTGATGAGTTTTCGGACATAGCCTATTTGGATATTGAAGCTCAGGAACTTACAACTCATAAATTTATGCTAAGAGGATTCAACCAAAAGGGAGAGAGAGCCCTTGGAACCATTACATTGCTTATGAAGGCTGGAGAACTAGTAAAAATCGCTAAGTTTCATATCATCGACGCCGAGACCTCTTTCAATGCTTTACTTGGTCGACCATGGATTCATGAACACAATATGGTTCCATCATCTCTACACCAATGCATTAAGTACTATAAAGAAGGACAAGAACATTGCATTAAGGGAGATTTACAATCATTTTCAATGCATGAAGTTGGTATTCATGAAGATTCCACCTACTATGGGCCTCCGAAGAAAACTGTCTTCTCTCGTGAAATTACGACAAATAAAACTGGAGATTAAGACAAAACAAAAAAAGAGGAGGACATTCAACTTAGCTCTTCCACCACTCTTTTACAATAAGTTGGTGGAGTTTCTATTAGTTCATGCACCCGATGTCAAGGCCGGGGATGTGGACGAGGAAAAACAAACTTAATTGTTGAATGGACTAGACCAACCATCAACATTGGTGATGAAGATAGTTCTGAAGATGATACAATGATGATAAAATAAAAGAAACCTCAGTACGAGATATCCTTAGAAGATGCGGAGAAAAGCATATATGAGACGATGTATGATCGGATAAACTACTATGTGAATACCATGACCCTTACTCCGATTCTCCCTCAAAAAATCGAGAGTTTAGAGGTCAAGGGAGTCTGAAGCGTTGGTTCAAAGCTGATGAAGGTTTTTTGTGCTTCTACCTCTACTAATCTTGAAAAAAATGTAAGCTTGGATGATGATCCAAATTATTTAATGGAATTCCCTTTTGGTTACTTTTTGCCTTGTGTACAAAAGTTTTTTCAATAGGGGCATTTTCCAAAACAAATACCAAAAGATAAATTACAACTTTTTGAAAAATTATGGAATGTTAAAAGTCAAACTCCAAACTCGAAAGAGGGTCTCAGATTTGGTACAGTTGGGCCAGTCGATGATTTAGAATTTTGTATGATTGTTACTAGTGAATCAGAAGGGGATTGTCTTGATGTGGAGGATGACTCTACTGAACAGGTAATAGAAGATGCTCCACAAGAATTTCAAGAGGAAATTAAATCAGCTGTTGATGAATTGAAGGAAATTAATCTCGGGACTGGAGAACAACCCCGACCAACATTTACAAGTTCTCTACTTAAAGATGAAGAATCTTTACAACATATCAAATTGCTAACCGAATTCAAAGATTACTTTGAATAGAGCTATGATGAGATGACAAGACTGTTAGCAGAGGTTATAGTTCATAAACTCGGGGTAAAAAAAGATTTGACCCCAGTGAAACAAGCCCCCAGAAGAATGCACCTCAAAATAAAGCAGCAAGTCATCGCTGAGGTGAGAAATTAATAGATGCTAACTTTGTAAAAGAAGAGCAATACCCCACATGGTTAGCCAACATTGTACCAGTTAAGAAGAGAAATGGACAAATACGTGTTTGTATCGACTTTAGATATTTGAACAAAGCATGTCTAAAAGATGAATTCCCATTACTGATACCAAAAATGATGGTTGACAACGCCTCGACACAAGAAATTTTCTCTTTCATGGATGGATCATTGGGATACAACCAAATCAAGATGGCTCCTGAGGATGTAGCACTTACAGCCTTCAGAACACCTATCAAGATTTTCTGCTATACAGTGATGTCGTTTGGATTGAAGAACACTGGAGCAACATATCAACATGCAATGATGAAGATTTTTGATGACCTCATTCAAAATCAAGTGTAATGCTGCATGAATGATTTGGTCATTAAGAGCAAGAGAAAAATAGACCTTTTGTGAGATTTTAGGATCGTGTTCAAACAGTTACCAAGATATGACCTTAAAATGAATCCCTTAAAGTACGCCTTTGGCGTTACCTCTGGGAGTTTTATAGGATTCATTGTCCGTCATCGGGGAATCGAGATCGACCTTGATAAGATTAAAGCTATCTTGGAAATGCCTCAACTCAAAACCTTGTAACAACTACATTCCTTCCAAGGGAAGTTGGCATATCTCAGACTCTTTATTTCTAATATCTCAGGTAGGTGTCAGCCCTTCTTGACATTAATTAAAAAAGAAGCCAAATTTTTTTGAGAAGATAAATGCTAGCAGGCCCTTGAGGAAGTTAAAAAATATTTAATGACACCTCCTTTTTTTGTAGCCCCTATCCCAAGAAAACCTTTGATACTTTATACCGTGGCCTTAGACGGCTCTCTTGGAGCCCTCTTAGCCCAAGTTAATGATGAGGGTATAGAAAATTCACTCTACTACTTGAGTCACCGCCTAATACCGACGGAGATAATGTATCAAAATATTGAGAAGAATTGTCTAGCCTTGATTTTTGCCACTCAAAAGCTTACACATTACATGCTTTCTCATAAGATTACCTTAATTTCAAAAGTCAATCCGTTGCAATAATTTCATTACCCGACCAACACTCTCCGGACGTCTAGCAAGATGATCGATGATCTTATTGCAATTTGATATAAATTTTGTTCCCCTCCATGCTATCAAGGGATAGATTTTAGTAGACTTCCTCGCTGCACACCCACTTCAGCTGGGTCCCCTCTTAATGATGAACTACCAAATGAGCAGGTACTACAAATGGAATTTTTTAGTGCACAACAGTGGGAAATGTACTTTGGCTGACCTTTGTCAGCCAGAAAGGACAAAGGATTAGGCACAGTTATACCAGGAAAAACAGGTATTGGTTTGATCTTTATCATGCTAATTATAGGTATGTTGAGGTTATCATACCACCTGATAGAGCCATGGACCAACAATGAAGCTGAATATGAAGTGCTAATTACCGGGTTGGAGTTAGCAATCTTAATGTACATAACAGATATTTCCATCTACGGTGACTCGCAACTCATCCTCCAGCAAGTCGCCGGACAATACAAGATTTTGAAACCAAGATTAGCAGAATACCATCACAACACTATGAAGCTACTGGAGTAGATACCTAGTGTAACTTTCTACTAGATTCCTATGGGAGATAATGCCCATGCTGACGCTCTAGCAAAACTTTCAAAAGAATTTGCATGTCCACCTGAGGATTCCATTGATATCACAATACAAGGAAGACAGGTCCTGTCTTGAATCAACCTCGAAAATCTACATGAGCTAGGGAAAGAAGAAGAAACAATAATTACGGTTATAGATATCAACAAGGATTAGCGCAAGCCATTAATAAAATATTTGCATACTAGAAAGCTACCATAGGACAAGTGTGAAGAACATCACATTACAAAAAGGGCTATGTCATAGGCTCTAGTAGGTGATGTCCTCTACGGGAGATCATTTGACCATATGTGGCTACAATGTTTGAGCAAAACAGAAGCAAAGAATATTGTTAAAGAAGTACATGCCGGATTGTGTAGCGCTCACCAGTTAGGGTCCAAGATGAAACTAAAGATTAAAGGACTCGTATATTATTGGCTAGCAATGATGACCGATTGCATGGATACAGCCAGAAAATGCCACCAATGTAAGGTGCATGGGGTGGTCTTACACTAACCTCCAAATATGCTACACCCAAATGTTGTCTCGTGGTCATTTGAGTGTTGGGGGCACAGACATAATAAGACCGATAGACCCTCCCTCCTCCAAAGGACACAGATTTATACTTGTCACTACAGAATATTTCTTCAAATGGGTAGAGACAGTAGCATTACAAGAGGTTACGACACAACATGTCCTTTAATTCTTCAAAAGCCAAATCATCTACCATTTCGGAGTACCGCAAAAAATAATTTCTGACAATGGGACAGCCTTTAAAAGCACCAAAATCAATAATTTCGTCAAACGACACGGGATAGATTGTAAATACTCTACAATTTACTATCCAAGAGCAAATGGCCTGGCTGAAACCTTAAACAAGACATTGGTACAGATTTTAAAGAAAACACTGGATGAAAACAAAAGAGATGGCAAAACAAATTACTAGAAGCATTGCAGGTTTATCGGACAACGTTCAGGACTCCCACTCAGTGCACACCCTACATGCTTGTGTACGGGTCTGAGGTCGTACTTCCGTTAGAAGTTCGGACACCGTCTCTCAAAGTCGCTGTCGCCAACCAACTTACAACATAAGAAAGTGCAAAACCTAGACTTGAAGAATTACAGTCTTGAGGGATAACGACTAGAAGCATGACAACATTTCGAATTTTAACAGGCAAAGATGGTACAAGCTCATGACAAATTGGTCTACCCAAGGACATTCAAAGTTAGTGACCTTGTCCTCGTGCTCAAAAGACCCATTCTTGCACAGCGCAAGATAAGTAGAAAGTTTGAGCCGACTTGGGAGGGACCATTTGTCATTGAAAAGGTCTACACAGGAGGAGCCTACCAGTTAGTGGATTTCTGAGGTGAAAGACCCATGCTGTTAATCAACAGACGATACCTGAAGACATACTACACAACCTGACATTGCTTGACATCACCTGATTTGAAATTTTGAAATTTTGTTTTTTCTGGGGTTATCTATTTGACCAAATGTCTGTGACTGTGTCCAAAATTTTGTAATAATATTAACCTCAATTTAATGAATTTTTTTTTAAATTACACAAAATTTCTCCTTTTTTTAAAAACAAACTTGATATTCTACTGAATTAAATGAAATATACACATACACAAATGATTTTCTCACCAACATAAAACTAAAATTTTCTTTAACAAACACTTTGTTTAGTTCTTGTTCATGCTATGTTTCAGCTCACTGATATTTTTCCTATTGTCCGTAGAGAAATGTTAGGCCAGAGGCTGATCTTTGCTTCTATAGATGGCTGAAACCTCGTACTCAACAAAGAAAAGGCGCCGCAGGGCGGCACCATAGACTTCGACATGGACTTTAGCCAAGTCAACATGGACCATGAGGTCCTTTGATGAATGTGGTCAACCGTCAGGAGAAAGAAGGGCTACCCTCACAGCTAAGGTTCAACACCGAAAATAGTTCCTCACTGAAGGGGCAAAATGTAATGGTACAACAAGCCATGACGGAGGGGACCAATCGCCTACCGTCCATGATAGTGATCCCAATTTTTTATATGTAAGGATTTATGAAGTTGACACCACTACAGTGCAAAAAACTTGATCCTTATATAAAAAGTAAGTTGTGTAAAATATATATCATTATAGGCAATTAATAATGGGATTCTACACTAGTATTCATATCATTATCAAGTAATAATTGACATTCTATTTAAGCCCTATATATTGATCCCACAGGGAAGGTGTAAATTAGTAATGATAAATTGTACCAGAAAATTTACAGAAAAATAAACAGAATCACTGTCACTAATTTCGAATGTTGATATGTTAACCAAACTAAATTACTTAACTATTAGCAAAACTTAAATGCAAATTTTTGATAATAACTACTAATCTACTAACTATGTTTATGTAATGAAGATTTCTTATGTGAAAAAACATACTTTCGACTACAATGAAATTTTGGTGAAATGAGATGCGATAAATGTTTATAATATGTATTGTATCAAATAGGTGCAATTTTAATTCTCTACCCTAATACAGTGCATATAAAATCATTGATTAATCTTAGGTTTAGTCCCTAAATTCGTGGCTAGGCTAGGAGGATACCAGCTCCCACTCCAGAGCTCCAACTTCCCTTCACCTGAAGGCTAACTCTCGCTTTAATTTTTAAACACTAAGACTAAACAGGGGATTTTAGTCTGTCACCCTCAAGATTCTCCAATTCTACACCCATAAAAAAATATTTCCCTATTTATTTACACTTAATTTCATGAACAAATTTCTACTTCATGAAATCAAATGTTATCCTCACTCTGTTATAGAACGCATACTGCATTTCTCGAATCATAGGTTTCACAACATATTTTAACAAATCAATTGGTCAGATTGAAAAGTAAATTATATTCAGAGTTCAAAAATCATCACAATTTATTTTATATTATAATTATGGCACATTCATATTATCTCTTCATTTCTCCAGATCTCATAGTAAGGGAAAGAATAGAGGAAAGTACTAAAAATTCATGAGAAAGATACCACAAAACACAAATTTTATATATAAAAGAAAGTTCATACAACACTAAATAAACAAACGAACTTATATGGAACTCTTTCTCAAAGCAAATCCTTTCTAGATTTTTCTTAGAAATGCAGGAAGAAGAACTCTCTCACTTTCTCCTTCTCCAACACTCTTACAGAAAGTTTCACACTAAATCTTACCAACTCTAAACTATGAAAGAAAAATTATTAATTTACTCCAATATGTGGTGGAATGAAGATGGATTATGGAAATGTAGCATGGTTGAATGTTGTAGAGTAAAAAATGAACATAGAGGAGCCCCTTTTTTTTATGAAATTCGGCCCCAAATAAAGCCCAAGGTCGAATCTCCAAGTGGTGCCTCCAAAAACTCTTCAAAAGTCGTCCAAATACATTGAATCTTCTATAAACGGGGTATGAACCGCCTTTGGCGCTGTCGACGCTAGTCTGGCGCCGTCGGCACTGAGTAAAAGTTCTCTAGCTTTTAGCTATTCTGCGCTGACCTTGGCGCTGCCAGCGCTGCGTATTTCCTCAAAAATATCAATTTGACTCCAAATTTCATACTTTTTGCTTCTTTTTTGCTTTAAGCCCTAAAAATCAACAACCTGTAAGAAAACATCAAAATACATTCCATTAAAGTGCAATATCACCAAAAATGAGTATAAAATATGGGTCTAAAAATGCAGATATTTTCAGTGTATCAAAATTCCCAAACTTACATGTTACTTGTCCTCAAGTAACTTCTCTACTACATAAAAATATGATTTATGGTAAGTTTAACATAAGAAAAATTCAAAACAACTCTAGTTAATACAAAAGGTATAAGGATATTCAGTAATTAAGTCTAAGGTTTCTCATCCTCTATTATTTTCAAGAAAAGTTTCAGTTTGTTAAATTAAAGTCACTTAGGAAATTTATATGAAAAAGAGCTTCATAAAACTTTATTAATAATTAAGTTAATATTCAAATCAACAGTATAGAAAAGTCTTTTTCCTTAAGTTGATTCTACTGAAGCTAATTTTTAATTAGGCATCTCCTCAAGCTTCTCCTCACATCGTTCTTTTTCTTTTCTTTTTCTTTTCTTTTTTTTTCTTTCTTTTCTTTTTCTTTTCTATATGTGAGGATTACTATATCTGGATAGCCTTTTAATTATTTTGAACTTCACTATCGTCTTCTTAAAGTTAAAAACTTTTTACATTTCTTCACTTAACAAATTTATATTAACTTAAGGATTTTATAAAGTTTAATTCTTTTCTTTTTAAATGAATCTTTTAAGATTTTAAATACTTCAAAAATACAAATTTCTTTACTTATAATAGAAAAACATAGTTTTATTCTCTTTTACCAAATATCTTATCTCCTAGAATTAACCTTTATTATTGAAAATTTTTACTTAAATTTACNACTGAATCATTATCTGGTCCAACAACTTCCTGTTGCTGGGGTCACTTGAAGTAGGCTCACCAAAAGTAAGGGTTCTAAAAGTAGAAGGAATATCCCTGGCCTGTCTTCCAGATCTCAAATAAACATGGGACTCATAAGCCTTGATGTTGGCAGGCCCAATCGGTCTCTGAGGCTCAATCCTCTCCTCATCAGGTCTGAAATCAACTCCTGCATGCTCACAAAGTGTATAAATGAGAGCAGGGTGTGCCAATCCACCAAAGTCTCTCCCAGAGCAATATATCGAATGTTCATATAAATGATAGAGCCTACATTTATATCCATCACTTGGTTAATATAATAGTTAAGGATGGCTCTATCATTGGTTACTTCACTATGACGGTTTGTTGGAATCATCCTTCCAGAAATAAAATAATGTCAAGCCTTAGACACTACATTTAACATAGAAAGGGGAAGTTAACTTTAACTCCATTTTTTTATTTTCCAAGACCCTTTCTCACTAATTAGAAAAGAAACAACTTCATATAAGGCTGGATTTGTAGCAGAAAATGAATGATACTGGTATCTATAAACTTCTTTTAATTGATAAAACTCATTAATTTTTCTTAGAATAAACTGCACCCTTTTTCCTCAACAAAAAACAAAATCATCAGAAGCTTCAGGAAGGTTGGCATAAAATTCCATCACAATCCCAACTATCGCATCACTAGTAAAATAATAGAAGTTTTCCCACTGTCGAGCGATAATCAATTGTTTAATTTCTCCTCCCAAATTTTTAAAACCTTGGTCCTGATTCACTTTTTTATTTTCTTGAAGACTATGAAATCGAGCACTGGCTCTAAAGCTAATAAATCTTTGCTCGTCATATTCTATTTTTATTTTGCTCGATCTAGGTGCCATAAGAAATCTAGAAAAAAATTGATAAAAATTTTGATTAAATCCGAAAATTTTGAAAATAAAAAATGTAAACCACTTTAAACTAAAATCCACTAAGTAAGAGATTTTCACCAAAGCATTTTCTCAAAAGCTCCCAAAAAAAATTTCAAAATTTCGAATCTAGTCAACGTGAGAAAATTGTTTGGTGAAAATAAAAAATTTGAACTTTAATGTGTAGCTCTTACCTATAGAAGATAAAATCTGATGTTCCTTTGCCTCTAATATCCTCAAATCGCCCAAAAATCAAGCCCTAGGTGCAAAACCAAAGGTTGAAGGTGACTTAAGCAGCAAAAATGGAGGTTTTCGGTGAAAATCATGAATTAAAGGGTTAATTTGCCACTCTCGGGTCGAAGGCACCGTTAGAGCCAATGTCAGCGCCATCGACGCTGAAGGACCGAAACTCACTATTTTGATTTTTCAAATTTTCAATTTCCTTTCAATTTTCTCCAAAGTTTTTTATTTAGTATTTTTAAACACAAATTTTATCTAAATTCATAAATACACATTTCACAAACAACAACAAACTGACATTTACATATGAAAATACACTTTTTACAAACATATTTCACAAATCACAAATTCACACCTATGAAGTAAACTAATTATAAATCAGCGTCAAAATCAAGCCACAATACTAAACGATGACACAAAACTATACACATAATCAAAGTTCAAAATAAACCAAATCAAAGCTAATCAAATCCACACAATTACACTAAACACATAAAAATTTTTAGACAAGTAGAGAATTAACAATTATCAATCATTCAGCCTCATCTTCAGTGTTATCACCTGCTCTAATATCTCCCATAGATTGGTAATGAACATTTAAATTGTAGAAAGATCCGTACAAGAATTGATCTGTTGAATTTTCTTCGATCCACCCCTTTTCTTTAAACATCCAAACTAATCATGCTTCAAAAGTTCCAGTGTGATCAAAATTCTTTTTCATTCTCTAATCTAAGTGATCAAAAAGGTACTTGAGATCTCCCGCTACATTCATAATAATCTGAATTTCCCTTTCAATTTTCTTCAATTTCTTCTCTAAACCAAGTAAACTTCCAACTGTTGGTGGCATTAATGGAGATGAAGCATGTGAAGAATGATCTATAATAACATTTAGTGCTTCATTTCCATCACCAACATACTTATCATCAATAGGGATCATGGACTCCCATGGTAGTAAAACTTTTTCCCAACTTTCATATGGCACTTGGGATTGACTGCAAATCAGAAAAATCATAGAAGGATACCCAAGTCCATAAATTGGCCCATTCATGATGATTCCCATCACAGATTTAAATATAATTAAACCTATATAAATAGGTTTTTTCATTTGAATACAGTAGTTTAAAATAACACTCTCCTTGGTGACTCTACTGATCTTCATAGTAGAAGTAATTTTGCACAAACAAACAAATGTCATTGCTTCCAAATTGGATTAAGTGATCAAGCAGGAAAACCAAAAAATCCTTTATCTTGTACTTCCCACATATCACTTTCATCCGTCAGAAAATTATAAATATCTTGCATCAAATCTTGTGTTGGAATGAAATTTGCATAATGACAGATTTGAACATTTTCTATCATATACAATTCATTAATCCTCGTAAAAGTAAAAGGTACAGCCTTACCTCGTACGAAGACAACTCCTTGGGTAATTCCTTGTAGATTTGCATAGAACTCCTTCACTACAGGTATAACAACCGCAGCGGTAGTNACACTACAGCAAAAACAACCGCAACATTAGTGTAACACAAAACTTTCCATCGCCTTTGCAGCATGATCTTGTACAATGGATCACTTGGATTGATCAACCCATGATTAAATAATCCTCTTTCCTTGATTAATCTCTTATTCATAATAACTTTATCGTATAATCTCTGCGCATCAAAACTGATAAACTTTATTCTATTGAAAACTCCATACCTTGAAGTATTTCTAGAATTGGAGCCATGGAATCCAAAAATAGAAAGTTTCTAGGCATCCTAGGAAGTTTTTAAACACCTCCCAGAATTTATTATGAATCAAAATCTCGCCAAAGTCCGCCAAAAGTCACAATAACCGTCCAACCTCTCTCGGAGCCGCCAGAGCTCTCGATGGGAGCTGTCGACGCTGAGCTCCGCTTTCTTGGGCGCCATCAACGTCAGTGGCCAAATTTTTGCAATTTTCATTTTTTCATTCAATTAAATTCCAACTTTTCTTCCAATACTAATATTTGACTTAATTTATAATAAATGCAATTGTGTAGGATTATTATCTACTAATATATA
The DNA here is from genome assembly GCA_002079205.1 of Phalaenopsis hybrid cultivar. Taxonomy (NCBI): domain Eukaryota; kingdom Viridiplantae; phylum Streptophyta; class Magnoliopsida; order Asparagales; family Orchidaceae; genus Phalaenopsis; species Phalaenopsis hybrid cultivar. Next base: position 37,578 of record JXCR01146484.1, read on the forward strand.
AGACACTTAACAAACTAAATAGTAATACATGTATATATATAAGTATGAGTTGCCTCCAAAAAAACGCTTGGTTTAATGTCGTCAATCTGACATACTATTTGTTTAGTTGGGTTGATTTAACATTAAAACTTCTTTAAATTGAGGTATGTGGCCCTCAAAATAATTTTCCAAACGATGCCCAACAACTTCAAATATCTTTCCAGTGTTAGGATCTTTAATCACAACAGTTCAATAATGATAGACTTTAATTACCTTAAGTGGCCCTAACCATCGGGATTTCAGTTTTCTTGAAAACAATCTCAATCTTGTATTATATAATAGATCTTCTTATCCAGGTTTAAATTTCTTCTTAATAATCTTCCGATCATGCTATATTTTCATTTTATCTTTGTAGAATTCTTCATTAACATATGTTTCATTTCTAATCTCCTCAAGTTCATTGAGTTACAATAATTTGTTCTGACCAGCATCTTTTAGATTAAAATTAAATTCTTTAGTAGCCCAAAATGCTTTATGCTCTAATTCTATAGGTAAGTGGCATGTTTTTTTTTTCCAAATATCAGTTTGTATGGGAACATTCCTATAAGAGTCTTATAAGCAGTTCTATATGACCATAATGTTGTGTCAAATCTAAAAGACTAATCCAATTTATAAAGATTTACAGCCTATTCTAAAATGCATTTAATTTCACGATTTGATATCTCTGTTAGACCACTAGTCTGAGGATGATAAGCATTAGAGAATCTATGCATAATATCATATTTCTTAATTAATTTTTTGATTCTCTTATTCCTAAAATTAGATCCTCCATCAGTAATAATTACTCTCGGTATTCCATATCTTGTAAAAATATTTTTAATTAAAAATTTCAAAACACTCTGAGCATCACATCTAGGTACAACAATAGCTTCAATCCATTTGGACATATAATCAGCAAACAATATGTATAATTTTTCAAATGAAGGCATAGATGGTCCCATAAAATCTAATCCCCACACATCAAAAATTTCAACATCCAATGTGTAATCTAGAGATATTTTATTTCTTCTAGAAATATTTACTACACGTTGACATCTATTGCATGTTTTAATATATTCATTAACATCATTAAAAATAGTAGGCCAATAAAATCTAGCTTGTAAAATTTTATATGCAGTTCTATTTGTTCCGAAATGTCCTCCAAATTTAGAATCATGACATCTTTCAATTTTCTATTGACTTTCTTCATAAGCACACATCTTTAATAATTATATCTTTACATTGTTTATATAAATATGGGTCATCCCAAAAATAGTCTTTTAAATCATATATAAACTTCTTTAATTATGGATTTTTTATACCAGGTGGTAGAATATCACTTACAATATAATTCACTATATTAGCATATCACGGTACATCCATTTCATCACTACTATATAATTGTTCATCAGGGAAATTCTCTAAAATTTCATTTGCAAAATTAGTTAATATTTATATTTCTATTATAGACAAATGATCAGCTATTTGATTATCATTTCCCTTTCTATCAATTACGGTAAAATTAAAATCTTGCAATAGAAGTATCCATTTAATTAATCTTAGTTTAGCATCCTTCTTTTGCATTAAGTACTTAATAGCAGAATGATCTGTATGCACTATACATTTAGTTCCAATTAAATAAGGTCTAAATTTATCGAAGGCATAAAAACATAGCAAATAACTCTCTTTCAGATGCACTACACATTTTATTCCAATTAAATAAGGTCTAAATTTATCAAAGGCATAAAAAATAGCTAATAACTCTCTTTCAATAATTGTATAATTAATTTGAGCATCATTTAGAGTCTTAATAGCATAATATATAACATTAAAAACTTTATCATGCCTTTGTCCTAATATAGCCCCAATAGCACAATCACTAGCATCACACATTATTTCTAATGGTTTTTCACAAGCAGGTGGTACTATTATAAGTGGAGTGACTAACTTTTTCTTTAATAATTTAAATGCTTTTATGCATTCTACATTAAAATCAAATTTCATATCTTTTTTCTAAAAGTATGCTTAGGGGCTTAGTTATTTTTGAAAAAATTTTTATGTAGTGCCTGTAAAAACCAACATGTCCTAGAAAACTTCTCACCCCTTTAACAATAATAGATGGTGGTAATTTTTCTATAACTTGGATTTTGCAGGATTTACCTCCATGCCTTTTTCAAAAATTTTATGCCCTAGTACAATACCTCCTGCAACCATAAATTGACATTTTTCCCAATTTAATACTATATTCACTTTTTCACATACTTCCAGAACTTTTTCTAAATTATTAGGGCATAATTCAAATAAAGTTCAAAGTACAGAAAAATCGTCCATAAACACTTCCATTCCATGTTCTATAAAATTGCTAAAACTTGACATCGTACATCTTTGAAATGTTGCACGTGTATTGCATTGTCCAAAAGGCATTCTACGAAAAGAAAATGTTCCATATAGGCTTGTAAACGTTGTTTTCTCTTGATCCTCTGGAGTAATTGAAATTTGTTGATAACCGGTATATCCATCTAAAAAGTAATGATACTTATTCTCAGCCAATCTATCCAACATTTGGTTTAGAAAGGGTAAAGGAAAGTGATCTTTTCTGGTGGTCATATTTAATTTTATATAGTCAATGCAAATTTGCCAACCAGTTACTTGTCTTATTGGAATTAATTCATTTTTCTCATTTTCTTTAACAGTCACTCCTCCTTTTTTCGGTACACAGTGAATTGGGCTTACCCAAGAACTATCTGAAATATGATATATAATTCCAACATCTAATCAATTTAAAATCTCTTTTATAACAACTTCTTTCATTTTTAGGTTTAATCTTCTCTGAGGATCAGCTTTAGGTTCATGTTGTTCATCTAATAAAATATTGTGCATACAAATTGAAAGACTAATTAATTTAATACCTGCCAAAGTCCATCCAAAAGCCTTTTTACACTTTTTCAACATTTCTATCAACTTTTGTTCCTGAATCTCAATTAACTCGGAAGATATAATAACTTCCAATGTAGATGACTTTCCTAAAAATACATACTTTAAATGGGTAGGTGAGTTTTTTAATTCAAGTTCAGGTGGTTTAATACTCGAAGGAATAAGATATTTACTATAATTTTCCATCAAGTCTAACATTTCAAATTTGCCCTGAATATAATCCAAACATTCTTCTTTAATTTCATCTTCTTTCTAAAAATTTCTCCTTGCTTAAATTTGTCTTCAAATTCTTTCTTAAATTGTTCATTACTTAGATAATCAGCTACTTCCATCCTGAAAAATTCATTATCTTTTTCAATTGCAGGATATTTCATAGCTTTAGCTATATTAAATTTCACTTCTTGATCATTAACTCTCATTATTAATTCTCCTTTTCGTACATCTATTATAGCTCTTCATGTTGCAAGGAATGGTCTCCCAAAAATAATAGGTATTTTTTTTATCATCTCCATATCCAATACTATAAAGTCTACAGGGAAAATAAAATTATCCAATTTTACTAGTACATATTCTATAACTCCTTTTGGTTTTCTTATTGATCGGTCAGCTAACTAAAGCGTTACAGTAGTAAGGGAAATTTCTCCCAAATCTAAATGTTTAAAAATTGATAAGGGCATAAGACAGAGGCTGATTTTTGCTTCCAAAGTTGGTTGGAATCTCTTACTTATTGAGAAAAGGGCACTGTAGGGTAGAATCTTAGACTTTGACATGGACTTTGATCAGGTTGATGTAGATTATGGGTCCCTTGATGGACGTGGTCAGTCGTCAAGAGAAAGAAGGGCTACCATCTCTATTGAAGGTCAGCACCAAGAAAGATTGCTCTTTGACGCGGAAGAAAGTGATAATGCAGCAAGATCCGATGGAGGGCACTAGTCGACTACCATCTATGATAATTGCATCGACTTGAGGCCTAGTCACTGCTGGTGACAAGAGTCTACTAGATGCACCACTACGAAGGACGCAACGCAGAAATGCCAATCGCCAAAAACATAGAGCTTTCCTGAATGAAGAAGGAAGACGCCATAAGGAGGCAGAAAACTTACTTATCCTGATTCTTGAAGGGAAAATGTATGATTCTTTCATGAGAGAGACTTCCTCCAGTGTGCCTGCCATAGAGGATAAGTCCGAGTTCAGTATAGAGTCGACGATACCAGTGGTTCCAAATGAGCTCTGTGCGGGTTGCCCGACAAGCAACGTCGAGATTCCCACACAGATACCAGATATAAAGGCATTTGTGGAATTCTTGGACTGCAACGTCCTCTACCTAGAGCATTACAATACTCTAGAGGAGTATACATCCACCGATAGTAGATTTCAAATCACCGATCACTTAATAGAGGAATCGTATATTCCGCTAGATAAAAAGACAACACCAACATGGATTCCTGCTGATATTGAAATGAGGAAGCATCCTCGATAGCCAATATAAAAGGGAATTTGAATTTATGAAGAAGTTCAAGGAAGATTTGTCAATATACTAGATGGCTTGGAGCTGTATACCAGAGTCTTCTCTGAAAGAGACGAAAGAAGCATTCTCGACTGTATATTTGACCTAAGGGACAGAGGTCGAGCGGGTCTTCTAATAGAAAGAACCTATTCTAAACCATAGAAATGGATGCGTGGAAAAGGCAGAATCATCATACAATGTGGTTGCTATTATAATTTCACCAAAGACAGACAAGGAAATCCCTCGGGGATTTTAAGACGGAATAATGTGGATCTGTTACCTCCTATGATAAATTTGTTTGTTAAGAGGATGGTTTGATGGAGCGTACTTGTAGCCAATTGCATTCCTAATAGCTGAATCATCAACATTTACAATAAAGGTGATTGCATTTCCCCACATATAGACCATCATGATTTTGTGAGACCTTTTTGTAGGGTCTCCTTCATATGCAAGAGCAATATCCTGTTCGAGAAAGAAATAGACATCATTGGCCCCAACGAGTTCAGAGGATCCGTGGAGATTTCGCTACAAGTGGGTTCAGTGCTGATTCTTAAAGGAAATGGAGCAGATATCACCAAACACTGCATTCCAGAGGTACGACACCGCAGGATGTCTGTAACTTTCAGAAGGATGGATAGCAGTAAGATGCCATATGGATTCCAAGAAGATCCGAAATTAGAAGAGCTACAACCTTACGAGCTATGAGAGGGTTGCACCTTTAAGCACATGTAATGGGAACTCTTGTTCTGGAGTGTGGCTTAGTAAGTTAGCTCGATCGGGAGCTCACTCCACCGAGGATGGACAGTCAGGGGATAAATTTATGTACTACGTTTTGACACAGCAAATATGATGATATATGTATCAGATATGCTCATCATGTGATATGTACCAGCACAAGATATTTTCAGATGTACTCTAGATGCGTTCAGCATATTGTACTTTTTGATGCTTCAGCCCAAGTTTAATTTGTAACTCCCGTTTGAAACAGATTAATGAAATCTCTTTCAGAAATTAGTTTTTTTGTTCAATTTCCCTTTTGTACGATGGATAAAGAGCCACAAAACCATACGTTGGTTCCTAACTACAATGAATGTGGAACAAATAATAAAAACTTAATAACAAAATATACTCTTTTGAAAAGAAAATCAACCAACAAAAATTGAATTTAACAAAAAAAACCTATTCTGATAATTAAATTTCATAAAAATACCAAGAAAAGAAAATAAATCTATTGAGTTGATTTCTCTAAATTTTGAGGTCTCTCACTCTTTTCTCGCACAACACGACTGTGCTTGTCTGCACTAATTCTCTTCACAATCTCTGCAGAATTTCACATTCTGCGCAAAATCTCACAAAATTTCATGAATTTTCCTCACCATTAACTATCTTCATATGACACATATCTATGCACTCAACACCACATATTCTCTACATTATTTTCATATGGTTCTCAGTGATAGTATCGAGACAATAATTCTTTTCCTTGCCACCCTTTGTGTTGGATGTGAGTCCCAGTGCTTTCCTCCCTAATGGGGCACATATCGTTGAGGTTAGGATAAGAAACCATTGAATGGAACATGGCATCTGATTCTCTACACATATCTTTGATATTGGTATAGGAACCCCTTGAATGGAACACAACATTTTATTCTCTACACATATCTTTGAGATTGGTATAGGATCCCCTTGAATGGCACACGACATCTGATTCTCTACACATACAATTGAAATTACTATAGGTCTCCTTGAAGGGCATGACATCCAATTCTTTCCACATATCCTTGAGATTGGGTTAATACCCCCTCGAATGGAACATGACATCTGATTCTCTACATTTATATTTGAGGTTGGTATAAGACCCCCTTGAATAGAACATGATATCTGATTCTCTACACATATCTTTGAGATTGGTATAAGTCCCCCTTGAACGGAACACGACATCCGATTCTCTATACATATCCTTGAGATTGGTATAATATCCCCTTGAATGGAACACAGCATCCGATTCTATACACATATGTTTAAGATTAGTATAAGACCCCTTTGAATCGAGCACGACATCTGATTATCTACACATATCTTCGAGATTGGTATAAGACCCCCTTTAAGGGAACATGGCATCCAATTCTCTACACATATCGTTGAGTTTGGTATAAGACCCTTTTGAATGGAACACAACAACCAATTCTCTACACATATCTTTGGGATTGGTATAAGACTTCCTTGAATGGAGCACGACATCTGATTCTCTACACATATCCTTGAGATTGATATAAGATCCCCTTGAATGGAACACAACATCCGAGTGTCTACACATATCTTTGAGATTATTATAAGACCCCATTGAGCGAAACACGAGATTTGATTCTCTACACATAACTCCGAGATTGGTATAAGACCCCCTTTAGTGGAACACTGAATCCAAATCTCTAAAAATATCTTTGAGATTGGTATAAGAACCCTTTGAATGGAACACGACGTTCGATTGTCTACCTCAATCTTCGAGATTTGTGTAAGACACCCTTTAGTGGAACACGACATCCTATTCTCAATCCTTGGGATCAGTACCTAAATTATGATTCCTATTTTTTGTTGTCACTGCCTAAATTTTGACTCCCTTCCTGGGATTGATATCTATATTTCAATTTTTAGCCCAGGATCAGTACCTAAATTTTGATTCCTATCTTTCGAGTTCGGTACCTAAATTCTGACTCTGCTTTTTAGGATTGATACCTAAATTTTGATTCCCATTTTGGGATCAGTACCTAATTTTTTATTCCTATCATCCAAGGTCGGTACCTAAATTCTGACTCTCTTTTTTTTTTAAATTGATGCCTCCTCCGAAAACACCTGAAACTTGATAATTTCAAACCCACTCACCAATCCCCAGCGAGAGTTTCTACTCCTTGATTTCAATATGATATTCACTTACTACTTCCCCAGCAGGAATGGCTAGCACTCAATTCTACACCTCATTCTAGGTAGGTTGGCTTAGAAGTCTGTATTGCTTTAGTTAATCTTGTCGATCAATGTCAATACACACAATGTGCATGCACAACACACCACACCTATTGGGGGTCCATTTATTGACCTCACTTTTGGTCAAAGTTTAGTATCCCCTCTTTAATAGCCTAAGGTTTATCCATATGACTTTCCTATTGAATATTCCTAGAAAACTAAAAAAGGATCCCTCACCATTACAAACTCTAAACTCTTCCTCGATCAACTTGAAGTTCCACATATTGGACCTAACCTCTAGCACTAAGTAGGGTGGCAGTATGGAGGATCTCTAGGAGAGTCCCCATTAGACTGCTTGACCTTAGGGTTGATCATAGGTGTTAGTCTGGAGCTAGTTCACTCACTTGCACTCACTATCACCTGTATCCACTTACAACCCTAAAGCCAGAATTGTTGACTTTGATCCTTTTGATCTCTTGGGAGACTCATGTAGATAGTCCTCTAGACCCACTAGCCCCAAGCTAGGGTTTAGTTAAGACCAATGCATAGAGGACCCAAATAAGGATTTCATTGGTCCATAGCTCATATAAGGTGATTGGCACCCCAATTCTACCAAAATATCCAACTTGGCCTTTTGCCCCCAAATCCACCCAAACTACCTAAATGCCCTTGAAACGCTAAATTTGACAAAAAATTCCAAAGTCATCCAAAATACCCAAACTTATTCAAAAATCATTTCAAACCATTTCAAAATTCCCAAATTACCTAAATCCACCCAAAAATTCTAAAATTACTAACATACCCTCAAATTTGCCAAAACTATCTAAATACCCTTGGCACCACAAACTTTCCCAAACCATCCAAAATAACTTCAAATGTCTCCAAAACCAATTTAGACCCTTCAATTGACCCCAATTTGACCATTTTGACAAAAACCCCTAAATTGCCTTTAAAGGCCTAATTTACCTAAATTCACTTCAAATGTCAAATCAATTTGGCCGTAATTACCCTCAATTTTAATCCTAAACTCAAATTAATCATTTATATGATCAATACAAACCAAATATAAGCATAATTGACCCATTCTTTGAGCTCAATTTTGATCCAATTCAAAACCCCCAATTTTGACCCTATGGCTTGATCTCACCTAATTGAACCATATGAGCCCCTTAATTTCCCCAATTGAATTATAAATTTCTTCTAAATATCCTACACATCAAATTGGACCTTTGATTGGCCTTTTTCAAGCCTCAATTTCACTCATTTTGAACCCAAGTCCAAAATCCCCAGATTTACCCCAAAATTAGCTATGTCTCCAAATTCCACCAAATTGAATGCCTTAACCCCAAAATTGGCACCCAATTGATGTTGAAAATCTTTCATGACATTATTATAGACCATTTTCAATAATAAATTTGGACTTACCCTACCTTAGCCCAACGTAGACCCAAATCTAACCTAACACCCCTAAGTTGACCAAATGCCTAAAATCCTCCAAATTGAACCTCCAAATCAATTCAACATCACTCCAAATCATTTCCAAACCTCTAATGAAAATTATCTACACAATATTGATCAATAAATTGAGCTCAATGTCATGCCTAGCCTAACCTAAACCCAGCTTCTAGCCATTTTGACCCAAATTGAAACCATGCACCAAAATTGACTTAGCCATGCTTAAGCCACCAAATTAATGACACCTTAGCCACCAAATACACCCTATGGACCAAGAAAAGTTCATCTAAACCATCCAAGATGAGCTATGGATTAATGGTCCCTTGATCTAAGGGATTTCACCCAATATTTGGCCTAAATTCAAATATCTTGGCCATCATCACTTACCTTTATGAGTTAACCATCGTTTACATCCCCTTGGCCTCCCTGAGCCAAGAAGTGACCATAATCTGGCTAGCCACCACCTTACTTGCTAGAAACAACTAGCCCAAATGTACCCTCATTGGCCAAAACCCAAATTTAAACACCCCTGACTAGGATCACCTTAATTGGATGCTTGAGCCTTTCTTTCCTCCACCTCAGCAAGCTTTAGCACCCAACTCCTACCCTTAGGGGTTCCATAAGGCAGCCATGGCTTTAAATGGAGCTCTCCATGAAAAAAGGAGAGAGAGTTCTTGGAACCTTAAATAAACTCTGCCAAAATCTCACCAGAGCTTCTCTAAACCATCCCAAGTGCAATCCCCTTGCTCTTAGCCACTGATAGCCAACCCTTAGAGCCAATTTCTTCACTGAAATTTTCCCTAAAGCCAAGACAGATCTCTCCACTCCACCACAATGCACCCAACTTTAATTGTGCACACACCATCCCCATAGTGAAAGAGGTTGATTCCCTAAAAAGCCCCCCTTTGAAATAGTTTCTAGCATTGCTCTAGACCAACACCTGGAATCCACTTTGGTTGAAACCATACCTAGACAATTCATTAGGGCTTGAGACTTCATCTAGAGGTTTTTTGGGTCTAGTAGAAGCTACCACAACCATCTGATTGAGGCATTCCCTCTTAGACAAATGTATTGAATGTCAACCTTAATGTGAGCTTATTTTGATTCATTATACGTATTTACTATATTTCATATCGCATATACTATATGGATAGGTTCTTCTAAGGTAGATGAAGGTTTAGAAACAAACACCATGTGATTTGGTTGAGCCTAGACGAGAATCTTAATGTTTTAGTGTGAACGACTTACGGGTTAGGTCACTTGGGGACGATAACGGAGAGCCGTCATATTGCACGTTTATTTCATCAACGGAGGAGATCATGTTTGACCAACTCTTCATGTGTGAACCACTGGCCGGGTGGCAGCTGAGGTGGATGGTGGCGTCGAAAAGCGGAGCGCCGCGTCTGAGTTCGGAGCAGCCGTAGGTTGAGTTGGCGCCGTGTGCATAAGTAGAAAAATATGAATTTTTTGAATTATTTTAAATGCTTAAACTTCAAAAATCCATATATTTCTCTAGAAAAATCATAAAAATAAAAGAAAGATACCATCTTGCTCAGTGAACAGAGGGAAATAATGTGAACTAAAAAGAAAATATTTTTTTATTCCCTGATTCTTAATGAATTAAATACGCTCTTTGTTATTTCAATTCTCAATGACTAAATTATGCTCACCATGGCTTGAAATTTTCAGGATTCATTCTTCATGACAGAGGCTTTGTCTTCTAATTTTTCCAAGGTCAGAGGACACTCTATGCTTTTAGCCCTAACTTTCAAGCTAAGGTGACTATTTTGGCTATTTTAATTATATATATCAAAATATCATTTAAAAAATTATGAGAATAATTTTAGTAGGTTTCCTATGGTCAGACAAGTCTAAAAAAAATCATGATGCCTTGAGTTATCTTATAAATTTCTATATATAATTAAATTTAAATATCTTGTGTTAATTTTTGTAAATTATATACTTATCAAAAATTGACAAATTTAATCCCACATTGTGTTTATAAAAATCGTTTTTATCCACTGTAAAAATTTGAAAATTATTTAATTAAGTTCAGGTATTAAAGTTGACTTTCTAAGGAAACTTGTTCTTTGGAACAGAAATAATTATATTAAATTAAATACACTTACAAAAATTATGAAAACTTGTTTTCTGAGTTCCTTGTGATCAAAGGTAATTAGGAAAAATAAAAATTATTTTTTATGAAATACTTAAATTTTTAGCCTTATTTTGAATTTTAAAATGATTAAAAATAATTACAAATCTCAAAAATATCAAAACATTTCAAAGTACGCCTAATCAACCTCTAATCACTTAAGACTCGTTAAAATATTTTTCCTAATTTTTCTAAGTTGAAAATAAATTTTAAAAGGCCTAAAAGTGGATTTTCTTTTTTCTCCCATTAACATAATTATAATAATTTAATTCAAAAAATCATAAAATTTTGTCAAGTATTTCTCTGACTTAGGGAAACCTCTAATAATTTTCTCATAAATAAAAACTTTATTTTAGGAAGTCAAATAAATAAATTTCTAAAGAATACTTTTTTCGAAGCTTAAATAAATATTTAAATTAAATGAAATTTTGAGAAGTCCACCCCTTAGAGCTAATTTCTTCACTGAAATTTGCCCTAAAGCCAAGACAGATCTCTCCACTCCACCACAGTGCACCAAACATTAATTAATTTTGCACACACCATCCCCACAGTGAAAGAGGCTGATTCCCTACAAAAGCCCCCCTCTGAAATAGCCTCTAGCATTGCTCTAGACCAACACCTGAAATCCATCATGGTCGAAACCATACCTAGACAATTCACCATGGCTTGAGACATCTTCCGGAGGTTTGTTTGGTCTAGTCGAAGCTACCACAACCATCTGATTGAGGCCTCCCATCTTAGACAAAGGTATTGAATCCCAATCCTAATCCGAGCTTATTTTAATTCATTATACATATTTACTATATTTCATACCACATATACTATATGGATAGGTTTGTCTAGAGTAGATGAATGTTTAGAAACAAACACCCGGTGATTTGGTTGAGTCTAGACCATGATCTTAAGGTTTTGTTGTGAATGACTTATGGGTTAGGTCAGTTGAGGACGATAAAGGAGAGCCGTCATATCGCGCGTTTATTTCATTAACGGAGGAGATCAAGTTGAACCAACTCTTAGTGTGTGAACCACTGGCCGCGTGGCAGCAAAGGTGGATGGCGGCGTCAAATAGTGGAGCGTCACGTATGAGTTCAGAGCAGCCATAGGTTGAGTTGGCGCCGCGTGGATAAGTAGAAAAATATGGATTTTTTGAATTATTTTAAATGCCTAAACTTCAAAAATTCATATCTTTCTCTAGAAAAATTATAAAAAATAAAAAAAATAACCCTCTTGCTCAGTGAACATATGGGAATAATGTGAACTAAAAATAAAAATTATTTTCTTATTCCCTGGTTATTAATGAATTAGATACCCTCTGTGGTATTTCAATTCTCCATGACTAAATATTGCTCACCATGGCTTGAAATTTTGAGGGTTCATTCTTCATGAAAGAGGCTTTGTCTTCTGATTTTTCTAAGGTCAGAGGAAATCTCTGTGCTTCTAGCCCTAATTATTAAGCTAAGGTGACCATTTTGGTTATTTTAATTATATATATCAAAATATCATTTAAAAAATTATGGGAATAATTTTAGTAGGTTTCCTATGGTCAGAAAAGTCTAAGAAAAATATCATGATGCATTGATTTATCTGATAAATTTCTATATTTAAATAAATTTAAATAACTTATGTTAATTTTTGTAAATTATATACTTATAACAAATTTACAAATTCAATCTCACAACGTTTATGAAAATCATGTTTATCCACTGTAAAAATTTGAAAATTATTTAATTAAGTTCATGTATTAAAGTTAATTTTCTAAGGAACCTTGTACTTTGGAACAAAATAATTATATTAAATTAAATACACCTGGAAAAATTATGAAATATTGTTTTCTGAGTTTCTTGTAATCAAAGGTAATTAGGAAAAATAAAAATTATTTTTTAGAAAATACTTAAATTTTTAGGCTTATTTTGAATTTTAAAATGATTAAAAATAATTAAAAACCCCAAAAATATTAAAACATTTCAAAGTATGCCTAATCATCCTCTAATTACTTAGGACTCATTAAAATAATTTTCCTAATTTTCCTAAGTTAAAAATAAATTTTAAAAGGCCTAAAAGTGGATTTTTCTTATTCTCCCATTAAAATAATTACAACAATTTAATTCAAAAAATCATAAAATTTTCTCTAAGTATTTCTCTGACATAGGGAAACCTCTAATAATTTTCTCATAAATAAAACTTTATTTTAGAAAGTCCATTAAATCAATTTCTAAAGAATCGTATTTTCTAAGCTTAAATAAATATTTAAATTAAATTAAATTTTGAGAATTCCACCCCTTAGAGCCAATTTCTTCACTGAAATTTGCCCTAAAGCCAAGACATATCTCTCCACTCCACCATAAAGCACCAAACTTTAATTAATTGTGCACACACCATCCCCACAATGAAAGAGGCTGATTCCCTACAAAAGCCCCCTCTGAAATCGCCTCAAGCATTGCTCTAGACCAATAGCTGAAATCCACTTTGGTAGAAACCATACCTAGATAATTCACGAAGGCTGGAGACTTCATCCAGAGGTTTGCTAGGTCTAGTCAAATCTACCACAACCATCTGATTGAGGCCTCCCCTCTTAGACAATGGTATTGAATCCCAACCCTAATTCGAGCTTATTTTGATTTAATATACGTATTTATTATATTTCATACCACAAATATTGTATGGATAGGTTCTTTTAGAGTAGATGAAGGTTTAAGAACAAACACCATGTGATTTGGTTGAGTCTAGACCAAGATCTTAAGGTCTTAGTGTGAATGACTACAGGTTAGGTCACTTGGGGACGATAACGAGGAGCCGTCCTATCGCGTTTTTATTTCATCAAGGGAGAAAATCAAGTTTGACCAACTCTTGGTGTGTGAACTGTTGGCTGCGTGGCAGCTGAGGTTGATAGCTGCATCGAATAGCAGAGCGTCGCGTGTGAGTTCAGAGCTGTCGTAGGTTGAGTTGGCGCCGCATGGATAAGTAGAAAAATGTGGATTTTTTGAATCATTTTAAATGCCTAAACTTCAAAAATCCATATCTTTCTCTATAAAAAAAACCCCTCTTGCTCAGTGAATAGAGGGGAATAATGTGAACTAAAAATAAAAATTATTTTCTTGTTCCCTGATTCTTAATTAATTAAATACCCTCTATGGAATTTCAATTGTCCACTACAAGCCTGACCACAACCTTTAAATGTTCTAAAATTGATAACTTTTAAATGGAATATCAATTGATTAACTGGGTATCCTATCCTTGGGATAATTAAATTTTCAAGTTTCACTGAGCAACGGAGTAGTGACACTTCTAGCAAAGATGATTAATGGAACATATTTTAAATTTCACTAGGAAGTCACCGAGGTTCTCCTCAGGATCTGTGACATCTCCTAGTTTTTTCTCCTTTAGATTCAACAATAAATGTTTAAAATTTGAATCATTCCCCTTTTACACCTTTTTGTCCGATCTCGTTGAAAAGTCCTATCCTTTTGACCTCTTTGAAGATAATATCTCCTGATTTTTATCAAGAGCTTTTTTAGGTGACATCAGTTATCTAAGATGTAATTAACTATAGGTGCTTTCCCTTATAGGAACCTTTTCCTAACTCAGCTTAATATGAACCCTATTTAATTCTCTATATTAAATAGGGAAACTTGTTGGCCAATAAAATAGTTTTGCAGACCAAATGGATGTCATATATTTCTTAGTTTATTTGATTGAGCCTCATCCTTAAGACTTGTGCTTATCTTTCGGGATAGATACGAGATTTGAGGTATAGTTCTCTTTCATTTAAACTATGGAAGATATGGGATCAGTTTGATTTCATATTTATATATATATATTGAAAAAAAAGGAGACAGAGGCTCCTAATTCATTAAAAAAAAAGATACAAAAGAAGAGAGACAAAAAATCCCTTCCCAAAATTAAATAGAAAGGACTCTAATGAAAGGTAGAGCCACAAGGTCTCCTTTCAACAGTAACTCTAACTGGGGGTTGAGAGAAGTGCCTACCAAGGGAAGCTCCGAGTGTAGGCCAACATTTGCCAGCCAGTGGGCAGGTCTATTGCCTTCTCTCAATGTATGGGAGAAGGAGGTGCTAAGTCCCACACTCAAGGATTGAATGCTTTGGATCAAGTGGATCAGGTACCATGGAGCTGGTATCTTCCCTTCAATGATATTAATTAAAATCATAGAATATGATTCAACAATTAAGGAGTGAAAGTCACACTTATGAGGCATAAACGTAGCCCAGAAAACTGCTAGAGTTTCAGCCTTGAGAGGATCCACAGCCCTTACAGGAGAGTGGAAGTAGAGTAAACACTTCCCTTTGTCACATCTGAAAACCCCTCCTCTCCGAGCATATGAAGTAGAAAAATTGCCATCAGTATTTCCTTTAATTCCACCCTTAGTGGGACATCCCCAATGAATAAGTTCATAGTAGATATTTTAGGCGAAGCAGTAAGCAGTGCTGCAAAGAATTTTAAGAAGATTTCTATGACAATACAATTTTTGCAAATAGCTGAAGCACTTAGTAGCAATGGCAGCAGCTTCCACATAGATGTCTTCATATTTCAGCTTATTTCTAGCCATCCATATAAACCAGGCAGTGATACAAGTAATGAGGGGTAATGCTTGGGCCTGCCAATCCTTCCAGCTAAGAAAGAAATCAAAATAAAACAAGATAGCTAAGCAGTATTCAACTTCAGTTTGGGCATTAAAAAGTTCCAAACTTGTTGAACAGTGGTGCAGTTAAAGAATAAATGCTGAATAGATTCCTCTTGGGACTTACAAACCCCACATGTAGAAGGGCCGCTCAAACCTTTTAATTTCAGTATATCATCAGTGGGAAGAAATTCATGAAATAATCTCGAAGAGAAAAATGACATAGAAGGGGAAAGGAATTTATTCCACACACATTTGCCCCATGGGACTTCTTGTTATGGAAAACAAAAGTTTGATATGGATGTTGATAAAGACTGGGACACCTTCTTTTTCACAATAAGTCTATCTTTTTTATCTATGTCTATGTTGCATTTCAGAACTTTATGTAAGATTCTATTATCGAGTATGTTTTGTAGAGCTTGCTGATTCCAATCTCCTTTGAGCCATAAATCAGCCACCTGGATTGAAGGATCAAGTGGAGAAATGTATGACGGGTTGATTAAGCCCTCACCAGTCCAATTATCTAACCAAAGATTAAGTTTTCCCTCTCCCAATTCCAAAATAAATAAATTTTCAGCCTTTGTCCTCACCTTTAGCATATTAGTCCATGCCCTGGAATCACCTGGTCTTTTAGTGACAAGGGAAGGATGCATATCTCTGCAGTATTTGCCATTTAAGAATTTAACCCAGAGAGAAATCTGAGCTCTGAACATAATCCAAAGCTTACAAAAGTTGACTTGGGAAATTTGCAGGATACTTTTGAATCCCAGCCCACCAACTCTAGTACTTCCACAAATTTTCTGCCACTTGGTCCAATGCATTTGTTTTCTCTAACCTGCCCAAAGGAATCTATTAAAAGTTCCTTCCAGAGTTAATTGGGTGGATTTATTCATTACAGAAACCTGAGAGATGTGGGATGGAAGAGTTGTCATATATAATTAAAATAGCGGCCCATGGCTCGTTACGTGTTAATGATTAAAAAAGGTACAAGATAAGGGGGTCGAATAGTGGATCCCCATCTAATAGTAAAAAAACATCAAAACATAGGGGTTCCACTATACACAGTGCAATTCCACACAAAAAACAAAAACAAAATACATAAAACCAAAAAAAAAAGTATACCAACATAAGAAGTGTACCCAAATATACATGTATACCAAAATTTGTGAAAATAAAGAAATGCTCAAAGAGCAAAGTTTAAAAAGCTTCCAGGGAGATCTGCCAATTCAAGCTCTATAGACATCCAAGAATCCCAAAAGATCAACATCCAAAACATCATGAGCATATTAGGCAGTGGGCAAGAAAGCAGTAAGTCTCAGTCCAGGAGAGAAGCGGTGGCACAGCAAGTGAGCATATCTCAACCAAACTAAACATAAAACGCAGCTCCGGAGAAAAGAAGGATAACTCCTTGCCAAATAAGAAAGAAAGCATAACAAAGAGAAGGAGTAAAATTATGCCAAATGAACCAGTTACCATAAGTGGAGACCATCCAAAAACCAGTGAAGCCGTGAGACCAAACAGGGGTATACACCCTAAACAAGTATCCAAAAGTGGCAATAAACTATTATTAGAGAAACATCTGTTAAAATGCAAACCAGGCCACAACAGACTTATCCAACAGTGCAAATTTCTCACTAACCAAAGAAGAAAGAGCCTTAAACATCTATAAACTAACCCACAAGGCAGCATCAATAAAAATAAAGCATTTAACATATAGAAAACCACAATACCAGTTCTATACTTTCCCAAAATACTTTTTCAGGCATATAAATTCAAGAACTGGAGATTTATCAACCAAAACCCATGCCATAACAAGCTACTAACAGGTTCCCATAAGGGCAAGTAGGCAACCGATGAAATATAGTTAGTGGTGCTAGAAAGCCAAACCTCAAAACAAGTAATGTAGTCTCATATAAAAACCAAGTTATCCCGCAAAAGCCACAACCATAAAAAAATACAATTCTCAGTGCAAGAGAAATTCCAAGAAGAAGCAGCATAGTTTATCTTATTAAAAATCTGAAAGTGATAAAAAATTGTAAGCATCAAGTCTACCAACCCAACACCCAAAACCTTCCATCCACCCATCCATCCAGCTAAAACCTTCATCTAATCCGAGCATAAGAACAAGAAAATGCCATAACTTTCATCTAAACCGACACAACAAACCAAATAATCTAGAGACATTCCCACTAATGAAGAAACAAAAGGAGGCATCAAAATAAACACAAACATAAGGATCAACCATATCACTATTAATCAGCTTAGCCATCATAGGAGGAGGAGAAATACCAACTATTGCCCCCTGCACCCTCCATTTTTTTAGCAAATCCACAGATTTATTTCCTTCTTTGTATGTAAAAGAGTATGATATATTTAAAAGTTGCCCCTCTATAATATGCCTAATACACTTTAACCAAATTATAGTGTGTCATGGGGGATTAAGCTTAGCATAAAGCATATTGTAGAGAGTCTTAGAATCAGTTTCCAGAACAAAATTATTTAGATTTAGAGAGACAGCAGTTTGTAGCGCAGCAAGTACAACAATCATTTCAGCCTCAATAAGAAAATTGGCCAAACAAGGTGATGCAAAGTAAGTACAACACTTATCAGGTGCATCCCTGAAAATCCCACCAATGCCATTATAGTCATTAGCATAACTTCCATCAACATTAACTTTAATCCTGCCATGTGGGGGTGGTGCCCATCTAATCAGGATGGGTGTCCTACCCCTACCCACGTTAGGAGAAGCATTTTGGACAATGGAATTCTTCTAAGCCTTCTTAAAATAAGCCACAACAAAAGTAGAAGTAGTAGAGGAAGTATGACAAGAAACATCATATTTGTGGCTATTCCTAGCCATCCAAATAAACTATAAAACAATGCCAGGAAAGTAATTATGCATAAAGAAAGTAGAACCAAATTCTTTCCAAGTGTTAAGCGAGCTTTAACCCTTTCATTTTAAGTATATCGTCAAGTGGGAGCAACTTATGAAAATACCTCCAAAGGAAAAAAAGTGATGGATGGGGATAACAATTTGTGCCATGTGTAAGAATACGATTTCTAAGGAGTAAAAGGGTGTAAATTAGAGTAGAGAATTTTAGTAACAGAAGTACTAGCATGATACTTCCAATGAGGAATATTTTTATCATGAGCAGGAATAGGGATAGTGACAATAGTAGGGGAAACATCACCAATTAAGGCATTAAGCTTATTTAAGTTCCATTGATCACCAATCCAATAATCAGATACTAGCAACTTAGCATCATAACCAGAGGGAGGTGAAAGAGAAAATTGAGAGAAACCCCAATCATCATTCCAAAAAGAAATGTTACCATCCCTAATGTCCCAAACAATGAAGTGAGAAGCAACATCCCTAGCAGCAGTAATAGCCTTCTAAAGCCTTGAATCCCCTATATATATATATTTATATATATATTAAACTCCTTTCTGAAGTGGGCGACGAGATTTTGATTATGGCGACCTACAGCTTTTAACGGGCACCTCCACACCCAAAATAGTGTTGATAGTGGTGTCGAGCAACTAGCCTTCATCTGTGAAGGTTATCCTAGGTTGTTCCTTTAACGAACAAACTTTATCTGAGAATGTGTTGGCAAGTTGAGCTAAGCAAAGCTCTGGGTCAAGAAAGGCCGTAACCAGCGACTCTCTCATCTCCTTTGACAAGATTAGAGCATCATAATGCTTAGTTTGGCCGACAACCTCCTAAGATTAGCTAACATGTTATAATCTATTTTATACAATCCTGCAATCTTGACTTGGTTATGTGTCTCTTCCACTGGGGAAGGAGGAGGTAGCTCTTCTGGAGTTACTATTTATTTTCATTTATCTACTAGAACTGTCCTCAGGAGTAATAACTTCCCACCACTTAGATTTATTTATGTAATTTTGTCTTCTTCTTATCAAGATGATGTTGGCAAAAGTTATGATGTCTCTTCTTCATTGAAAAAATTCAAACTGATGGTGAGAGGTGTATAGTGGTTCTCGAGAACTAGTTCCTCACTTTCGGTGCTATCGTAACTAGTGTTGTTGACATCTTCATCATCCTCGTTAACGAGTTCATCAGACTTAAGTACGATTTGAGGATCAGTTTGGGAATTAAGATCAGAGTTAGATTGGCCAAATTCAATTTTATTATCACTAGAAATAGTTATAAGGTAGTAGAAATCATAGTCATTATATTCATAGGACATTGGTGGGGCAAAAGGTAATAATACATGGTCAGAGGTTTAACAATTTTCTTCCCTAAATTTGAGACAACCAATCTAACAGAGGCAACCCCTTTCCTACCCCCTGCTTTATTGGTCTTTGTGATGACATTCTTCACCTTCTCTGGCTGCAGTGATTTCTCTAGTGAAATCTCTAACTTAGGCTGGGTAAGCTATAGACTCTGGGTGGTTGCCTGTGCTAAAGTGGTCTGAATTTGAACTTGTATCTTCTTAGATGACTTGCTCCAAACTGTGCTCCATCCATCTTTCTTTGAATATGGATCTATCAGAGTGATTGAATCAGCCAAAATCATATTTACAAAAAAATTTTTGGATTCTCTTAAATATTCTTTCGGGATGGTTGTATTTCCATATTTAAAATTCCTATCAAGCAAACCCTTAAAAATGAAATAACCGTTTATTGTGTGTCCTAACATCCTATGATGGGGACAAAAATTGGGATACTCATTATTGTCATCCTCCACTGGTTTTTTTGATTTTGGCAATATGAACTCGGGCTTCTTCATTAAATTCCTGAACATCTTTGTTACTGGCTTGTCTTTGAAAGAATACACTATTTTAATCCATTTTGAAAGAGTCAGGCCCATCTACCATTTGCCTGGTATGGTCCTCCCTGGTATGAATGCTGACTAGACTGATGATACTAATGTGTCTGTTGCTGAGGATTAGTACACTTTGACAATTACTGGAAACTCTGATGAGAATGCTCTGCCCAAATCTTTATCTACTACTTTCCCTTATCAAATGTCACCACTATTCCAGACTTCTTCTCAAATACTCTACTTGTCATGGACTTTTCTGACTTTCCTTAGGAATCCATATGTTTGACTTCCTCTTGTAAATTGTTGGCCATGCTTAGTAGCTTCTCAAAAAACTTGATGGTGAGTTCCTTAATCATTAAAGTTAGTAGCCCATGGATGATTTTGAGTAGAATCTCAGTCACATGTTGTTCCTATAGCTGAAGCTCACAATTCATGACTAGGTTTCTCAACCTCAGCATAGAGTCCACTAGAGTCTTATTAAGCTTTTTTTTTCCATTACGAGATCTCCAATAGAAAAATGATTGTGTGCTCTTGCAAATCACTTCACAAACAAATGTTCTAACTCAATAAATTTCTTTACATTGATTTGTCGGGCAACTCGATATACCAATCAAATGCTATCGCTAGTAGGTCGCTGACAAACTGACCTAAGAGTAAGGCTTCATTACTACCTGTGTTGCCACAACTGGCTCGAGAATGTTCTACATGTTTTTTGGGATTTCTGATCTCGTTAAATGTCTTAAATTTTGGTGACAAAAAACCCTTAAGTTAAAGCATGACATCAAACTTCTTCGGGTAGGTTCTACCTATTGAAATCAATGCACCACCCTTAGACTAGGGTAAGGCCTCCCAAACTTGTTGTTCGACCAACTGCTTTATATCTTTTTTTTGTTATTACACTTGATGGGGAATCTTTATTTTGTTGATCATCTCTATTAGCAGAGGAAAGTTCTCTTCTTTGGTTGGTAATGTGAACTATCTCTGGCTGGTTGACTTCTAGAGAAGCTAACTGCTGTGATTAGGACTGTACATGAACTATTACCATGTAGGCCATAGTGGCGGTCCTCTCTTCCATTCTCCACTCCATCTAGTTTATTTGCTCATCGCTTAGTAGAACAACTCTATGTAAATCATCTAAGGAATTCCCTTCAGTAACAGGTTCGACATCAAGTAAAAATTTAGCGGCTCTAGTCTCCATGACATAAATATCCATAAAGACTTCATCGAGATAATTATTAAAATCAAAATCTAAATCATCCATATCTACCCCCATGTTCTTTGGTTAACTCAGAAATCTCAGCCTTGAGCTTTTCAACTTTCTCTTCAATTATTGCTTCCTAGATTATCTTGAGATCTGGAGAGCTCTCCCGAGGATCCTCCCTTTATACATCGAACTCGGTAGCAATGACTGCAACGACACCTAATACATTGGACCTTTGCTTCTTTCCACAATTTTACCCCTACGGGCTCATCAAAATGTACTAGAACGGTGAACTTGGGTACCCATACCCTCATTTTTGAAAGTGATAAGTTAAAATGAGGTGTCTTAATAGAGGCATCTGTGTGTCAGAGCGAGGCATGCTCCCTGCGGTGTAGACCAAATATAGAACCAGGTGACTTCTTTAGTTTCTCCATTATTGGGGCGCTCTTACAAGCAACAACTGATAGTATCCTTGGACCCAAATGTGACTTGGTCGGTCGATTTCCTGCAAAACTTGGAGCAACAGTGGTATCAGTGGTAGTGACGGTAGTATCAACTCGTCTCTAAGATGGAATCTGACGGGAATCCAAGCTGGCAAAACTTTAGCTGATCTTTGAGACTATCTGGCAGATCTGACTTCCCACAAAATTTCATTCTTCATTTGAAGGGACACTGCACATCCCACTTACCTAAGTAGTACAACCATTGAACATCCTTCTTTAATAGCTAACCTCTGAAATACTGTACAGACATTGGTGATAGGTGTGGGTTTCTCCTTCTCCTCATCATGACCATGAAATATCGGTAAGGAAGCAACAAGTTTGGTTATAAATTCATACACAAAAATGTACATAAATGGGTGAAACCTACTCCTTTGCAGAAGCGGAGAGGTCTCAAGCAATACAAATACCTCCTGGTGAGAAATCTCATCAAAAAATACTTTCTTTAAAACTTAAGCTTTAGTAGCCTTCTGAATCCTTCGATTATGATTTCTTCTCTAAGACTCAGTTAATGACACTTTTTCATTCATTTTTCTTTCTTTTATTTTAGAAGGAGTCGCCAGCCAGTTGATCTTTGTATACTTCCCTTATTTGAATAAATCTCCTTCCTAAATCATATATGTGATTCGAAGAGGAGAGGAATCGAATAAGAAGGGACATATGATAAAGAAAGAAACAAAAGAAAACATAAAACGTGGAGAGCCTACGTGCAGTAAACCTT
Source organism: Phalaenopsis hybrid cultivar (assembly GCA_002079205.1). Classification (NCBI taxonomy): domain Eukaryota; kingdom Viridiplantae; phylum Streptophyta; class Magnoliopsida; order Asparagales; family Orchidaceae; genus Phalaenopsis; species Phalaenopsis hybrid cultivar. The sequence continues at coordinate 60,450 of JXCR01146484.1, forward strand.
GCAAGGATAGGTTAAGAGTGTCCACCCAAACAAGATCGGGCAAAAGCACCCTAAGCCGATATCCACAAAAGAATACCTACATAGACTACCCATAACTAGAGTTTCAGGTTTAGGTGCCTGTTCTGGGGTCAAGAGCACTCCCAAGTAGACGTATCCCACTTGGTTAGTTACATTTTTAGGGGTACCCATGAATACTCTCGATAAAGGGAGTTTGTCTTGGATTATCGTGAACCTGGGGCAATAAGTACTCAAAGGAAGGTCATTTTGTGTTAGGACAATCCTGATGCTTCAAAGATTACGCTAAACCATTGGGCAAAGAGTGAGTCTCTCACATTCTAAAAGGGTAGCGGCTCATCGACACATAGGGCCCACAAAATAACCTATATCATCTTGATGGGGATATCCCAAAAAATCAAAGCACGTCCAGGCCATAAGGGCAGAAGCCAATTCGTCGTATCCCGAATGAGCAGCAGCTCATCGGCATCTAACCATCAAAATGATATCAACAAAGTTAAGGAGCGATAGGGCTCAAAGGAGGCTCAATAAAAGGAAGGTATAGTAATCCTAAAAGGTAGAGGTAACTGGGTGGGGGTACCACGGACCTGTCATCCACAACTACTAGGACTCTAAGGCTCTGTTTGGCCCAGCTGCAGCTTCTCAGCTTTTCAGCTGCAGCTGCGCTGCCCTAGGAAGCTGCTATGCAGAAGTTATTTTGCGGAAATTGGATGTCTGTTTAGCCCAACTCAAACTTTATGAAAATCTTGAGGGCCAAATTGAATCATCAATCTAGCCTTAGCCAAACTCTAGCCCAACTCAAACCCAATTCTAACCCAAAATCCCCAAAATTGACCAAATGTCCAAATTTTACTGACTTGAACCTCCAAACCAATTCAAAATCCCTCTAAATATATTCTAAGCTCTTTGTGGCAATCATCTACACCATCTTAATCAATAATTTGAGACTAATGTCATGAGTAGTTCAGCTTAGCCCAACTTGAACCCAAAATTGACCCATGACATAAATGTGATAAAACTTAGCCAAAGTGGATAACCAAAAGACCACTACACCCACCAACTAGACCCTTGTACTATGAAAAACCCATCTAGCCCACCCTAGGTGAGACATGGACCAAAGGTACCCTAAATTAAGGGATTTTCTGCCTAAAATGCCTAACCCAAAGAAGATCGTTACCCTCAAGCATTAAGCCTTGATGAATCACGATTAAGTCCCACTGAGCTCCCTGAACACCCTAGCTACCAGCTCCACCCAAAACTGAGGGCCACCTCACTTAAATCCAAACCCAATGCACCCATCAAAGCTGGCCAGCTCTAATTGGCTTTTGGCACTCTCTTTCCTTCCACCTAAGCACCACTTTGCACCCACCAGCCACTTCTGAGCTCAGCCCAATGGCCATGGCTATAAATTGAGCCTCCATGGCCAAAGAAAAAAAGCTTAAGAAACTTGGGGAAGCTTTGCCAAAATCTCACCAGAGCTTCTCAAAAAATTCCTCCCTTGCTCTCGACCACTCACAGCCACTCCATAAGACAAATTTCATCACTGAAATTTGCCATAAAACTAAGAAATAATTCTCCACAGCTTCACCGTGAACCAAAATTCAATTAATTGTTCACACACCATCCTCTGAGAAAGAGAAGTTGATTCTCCACAAAAACTCCATCATAGAGAGCCGCTAACCTAGCTCTAGATCAACACTTGAAATTGGTTTGATCAAAATCATACCTCGGAAAATTTATTGAGCTCTCTCTTCTACAACCATCTGATTGAGGCCTCCCCTCTCAGACAAACGTATTGAACTCTCTCCTCAAACCGAGCTTAATTTAATTCTCCCTATGTATTTATTGCCTTTCAAGCTTGATTAACCGTATGGTTTAGGAACAAATCCAAAGTGATTTTGTTTAGTCTAGCTTGAGGTCTTAAGGTTTTAGTGTGGAAGACTTACGGGTTATGTCAGTTGGGGACAATGAACGGTTGTCGTCTGTTTTGGTGTTTTTTTGATGGACAGTCGTGATCACATCGGACAAATGGATGGAATAAAACTGTGGACTGATGAGGCTCTCAGGTTTCTAGCGGCATCAAATGGAGGAGCACCGCGTGGAGGCTTCGGAGCGGATGAGGATGGCGTGGTGCTGCGTGGATAAGTAGATAAATAGGCTTTTTATGAAATAAATTAAATCCTAGAACTTCAAAAATTCTTATTTTTCACAGAATAATCATCAAAAAATAAAAATACCCTCTTACTTATTAAACATATAAGAATAATGTGGACCAAAAGTAAAAATTATTGGTTGACTATTTGATTTTTAATTAATTAAATAGTCTCTTTGGTATTTTAATTCATTATGATTAAACATTGCTCATCATGGCATGAAACTTTCAAGGTGTGTCCCTCAAGGTAAAGAGGATGTCCTCTGATTTTTCCAAGGTCAGAGAACATTCCTGTGCTTCTATCCCTAATTTTCAAGCTTGGATGGCTATTAGGTTTAAATTAACTATATGAATTAAAATATCACTTGGAAAATTATGAAATAAATTTTAGTAGGTTTCCTCTGGTCAGAGAAGCCAAGGAAAAATATCATGATCGTCTGAATAGTTTTGTACATTTCTATAGTCAATTAAATGTATATATATTGTATTAATTTATTTAAATTAATTATTAATAAAAAAATTAATAAAATCATTGTGTGTAAAAATCATGTAGATTCACTGTAAAAAATCGAAATTTATTTGATTAAATTTGAGCACTAAAGTTGATTATATGAGGAAGATTGCATTTTTATACAAAAAATAATTATATTAATATAAATACACTTAGGAAAATTATGAAAAATGGTTTTCTAAGTTCCTTGTGATCAAGGACACTTAAGAGAAATAAAAATTATGTTTGATAAAAAACTTTTTTTGAGCTATATTTTAAATTAAAGATAATTAAAAAATAATTAAATAATTCCAAAAGTACAAAAGTGTTTCAAAAAACTCCTAAAGGTTTCCTAATCACTTGGAACTCATTAAAATATTTTTCATAATTTTTCTAAGTTAAAAATAATGTTTTTAAAGGCCTAAACTGTATTTTTCTTATTTTTCATTAAAAATAATTATAATAAATAAATTATAAATAATCAGAATATTAAATTAGTTTCTTTGAGTTCTCTAGACTCATGTATATTTAATAAAAATGTTAAAAAAAATTTAACTATAACATGTTTTACATTTAATTAAATCACTAAAAATCAATAAATAATTATAAAATAAATTAAAATTTAATTTAGAAAATCATGGTATTTTGATTAAGTGTATCTTTGACCTAAGGGAACCTCCAATATTTTTTCCATGAACAAAAAAAAAATTTACTTTGATTGATTAAATAAATTAATATTAAAAATCTTATTTTCTAGGTTAAAATAATTATTTAAATTAAATAAAAATTTGAAAACCACATTTTCTCCTTTGATGTTCTAGTTGCCCCATAGACTTGGTACTCTAAAATTCATAAAAGTCATTTGAGTTGTGCTTAATAAATTATGAAGTCAAGGACCTCAAGGGCAAAAAGATCATTTTAGATAAAGGTCAAAATGGGTAATTTTGATCTTAATGACTACTTTTTGATGATTGAAACATAATCCGTACAAGGTAGAAATTAGTTTGCCACCTTTCTTTCATAAGAATAAAATTATAATTTTCTAAATTATCAAGACTTGGAAGTTAATCAAAATCAAATGAGTCTAAGGTTGATAAGTTTAAGTTTGGAGGATGACAATTCACTTATTTTAAGCCCACAATTGGATGATATGATCTTTCAATAAGGATATGTATCACTTAAATTTAAAATATTAATGATGGTCATTTTCTCCCATTGAAATTGTTAAGGGCTTGGAGGTGATCTAGGCATGATGTTTAAACTTCTTTGATGAGATTTAAAAAGTAACATCAATTATGATAAACACTTCTGAGCACTACGGGCCAAAATTTAATGGTGGGTACAAAAACTTTAATGACAAGAGTTTTTTTGGGGGGCTTTCACCTGCATAACTCTTAAGTGAAAAATCAATTGATTAATTGAGTGTCCTGCCCCTTAGATAATCAGCATGTCAAAGTTCATCGAGTAGGAGAGTAACAATTTTAACTTGACCTTGGATGATTAATGGAACAATATAATAAGTTTAAAAATGAACTCAAAATGTTTCAAGAGATCTTCAAACCAATTCAAGTTCATTCCCCGAACACTTTGGAAACTCTTGGACATTTTGAAGGACAAATTGAACATGCTATACTTTGCTCTAAAATCATCTACTAAGATCTTTCGGATCTCAATAAGTCATAGTTCGGAGTCTGTTAGATACACCTTCATCAACCCTTGCAATTTAAATTTCTTACAAAATTATATACATCTTGCAAAAGCTAATCTTTCAGTAGGAAAGCCGAGAAGATGATAGGTATGCTTTTACAATTTTATTTAATTTTTGTCACTTTAATTTCTGCAATTTACTTTTGCTGTAAAATATTATAACTGCTTGAATGTGCACTTTTCTTCACTTGCAAAATTAAAATAACTATTTTCAAAAATTAACAAAATTTTTAAAACTTAAACCAACTTTTTTCAAAGGTAACAATAAATCCATTGAAATGTCACTAAACTTAAAACATCCTTTTGAATTTACGGGAGTCCCTCGGCGGAGATAACCCATAGTTGCTAACGAGATCTCTCCTATTTAAATTGGTTTCACAACTCATTTAAGTGAAATAAATTCAAAAGAAAATAGTGATGGTGGAACGAGGGAACTGTGGGATCTTAACCGGTGTCGCTCTAATCAACTTTAAGCCCCCCTCCCCAATGAATGAATTTTAACTTGCATTTAAACCCTTAAACCTTAGACTTTAGGAATACTACTTCGTCGAGAAGTCTGAAGCTAGCTTTGTGGCAGCCTTCTACAATAGCATAAGGATCTACAACAATGTGAGCATCTATAACAACATATCTTTCCTTAGAATTAAACAACAAGCAATACGACTTCGAGGTCATCTGCATAATGCGACACAAATCCTCATCTTTTTCTTTAGGTCTTTGTATGACTTTGCTATACTATTTAAGTGTTAACCTGTTTTAGGTTTCGAGGTTGTCATTTGTCACGACCTAAATCCTCACATCTTCCAGGCTATTTGTGCATCTATCTCGTATAAATGTAAGAGCTAATTAATAAAATTACCAGGATGTAACATTTAAAATAATTCTCCCCGAAACTGAAGCCAAATCATAGGATAGGTTGGGAAGTCACTGAGGTTCTCCTCCAGATTCATGACATCTCCTAGTTCTTCTTCCTTTATTTTTCAAAAATAAATGTTCCAAATTTGAGCCATTTCCATTTCAAACCTTTTTGTCTGATCTTTTGAAAAGTCATATCCTTTGAAATTCTTGAAGAAGCTATCGCCTAATTTTAATCAAGAGTTTTCTTAGCTGATTTCGGTGATCTAAGATGTAATTAACTATAAGGGCTTGCTCTTATAAGAAACTTTCAAGAACCCAACTTATTATAAATCATATTTAATCTTTTATATTAAATAGGGGAACTTGTTGGTCAACATAAAAAATGAATTTTTAACAAACTTAAAAGGAATTCATAAACTCTTTAATTTATTTAATCAAGCCTTCCCATTATTTAGTGTGTCTACTCTTTGGGATAAATGCATTGTATACGGTATTAGGCTCATTTGAACTATTGAGGATATGAGATCGGCCCAGTCTTATATGTTCCAAACTTAAAATACTACTTTTCCAATATATAGATATATATATATATANAAATAAATAGTGAAATAATCTTTGAAGAGTGTAGAATTAGAGGACTTTAAAGTGACAGGTTAAAACCTCCAACTTGGTTTATTGTTTTAGGTTCTGATACGAGATGTTNGTCGAGGGAACTCTAGAGTGAGAGCTAGCATCTTCCCTTCCTAGCCAGTCTTCAGAACTATTCAAACTTTATATTAACCAATGTTCTTTATAGAAACTTTAGTAAGGGTAAAGAATAATATTGCTCCTATTTGGCACAACACAATTTGCATACTTCCACAGTAGAATTCCTATACTTATTGCTGATTCATGATATGAAGGAAGATATTTTTTCTTATTAAGTGCTTTTCATCTACAAAACTCTAGTTATCTTTTTAAGTTGCTACTGTTTTGTCAAAATATCAAAAATACCAAAAATATTTGAATTTTTATTAGTGCAAAATGTATTCACTTTAAGTAATTGTCTTTTAAAAAAATAGAAAGTTTTCTAAAAGTGCATATTATATAAATTCCCTGTGAATTCGATATTCAGGTCTTAATCAAAAAGTCCTATATTACTTGATAACGATACGTATACTTGTGTAGTATCCNGATGTTAGCCTTCACGTGGACGGAATCAAGGGAACTCTAGGAAACAAAGTGAAAAATATAATCAAAGACATTGTTATACTGTGCATATAAACAGTAAGTCGGGATCAAGTTTCTGGCATTGTTGTCGGGGAATTCAAAATTAATTGAAAGCAAATTTTTATTTTAGAAAGTCTTATTTAAAATTTAAGAGTTATTGTAAGAATATATTATTATAGTATTTTATTTTTTGTGTATTTTATTTTTGTGTATTTTATTTTATGTTAGTGTATGCGTAGTTCAGGTTCTGAAGGTTTAATGCACTACGACTCTGAATTAGAAAAAACTGTTAAAAATATCCGAAAAAGCTACCAAAAATTAAAAATTTTGAAAAATCTAAAAGATTTACAGAAATGACAAACCAAAATAATTGAAAGGCTGAAATACATCAAGAATTTAGACCTTTACGAGATTATGCCAACACTACGGTAGATGAACTGCATTGTAGTGTTCAAAAACATACTGTAGTGACTAATTCATTTGAACTTAAACTTGTTATTATCCAAATGATATCAAATAATCAGTTTAGGGATCACCAACTGAATATCTAAATTTACATCTTGCTAATTTTCTAGAATTGTGTGTTATATTTAAATATGATGGTGAATCAGATGATGTCATAAAACTTGTGTTATTTCCTTTCTTACTGAGGGATAAAGCTAAGATGTGGTTGAATTCGTTAGCACCTGGATCTATCAGAACTTGGGGTGATTTAACACAAAAATTTCATATTAAATATTTTCTACCATAAAAAACTGCGAAGCTTAGAAATGATATTACATCTTTTAATCAGTTTGAAGGGGAATCTATATATGAAGCATGAGAACGATTTAAAGAACTCATAAGAAAATGTCCACACCATGCTATACCAGATTGATTAATAATTCAAACTTATTATAATAGATTAGCTGAGTCTCTTAGATCTATTATCGATGCCGCTGCTGGTGGTTCATTGATGTCAAAACCATTTTATGACGTTTATGCTTTAATTGAAGAAATAACTACCAATAATTTTTAATGGACTTCTGAGAGGGTGAATCCAAGAAAAGTAGCTAATATTCATGAATCTGATGCATTTACTATGTTAACAAATCAAGTTGTTGCAATTTCAAAGAAGTTCGACCAGTTTCGAATGAATTTTTTTCAACCTATCTCGATGATTGAAGAGAATTTATTAGACCAAATGGTAGATTCTCAAGGATCATTAGAAACTTTGAATGTCATAAATAATAAGCAGAATAACCCATATTCAAATTATTATAGCTCATGTGGAAAAACCATACAACTTCAATTGGGTGGTAATAATCAGCAATGGGGGAACAATCAAGTAAACCCGTTGGGAAACTGAAACAATGAATGGAATAATAATTATAGATCTACTTATCCTCCAGGTTTCAACAGTAAACCACAATTTAAGGAGAAGTCTATAGAAGAAGTGATGTTATAAATGAGAAATCAGTTACAAAGTCAAGGAGCTATAATTAGAAATATTGAGAATCAACTTGGACAAATCGCAAATTCATTAAGTAATAAATCTCAAAGAGTACTTCCTAGTAATACTGAAACAAATCCGAAAGACCAGAATAAAGAGGAAGTAAAAGCCATTCAACTTAGAAACAGAGGTGAGTTGAAAAGTAGAGTTAAAAAAAAACTGAAGTAGAGAAGAAATTGAAGAATCAAAAGAAGACGCTCAAAAAGATTTTAAAAGTCCTATTTCTTTGCTGAAAATTGATTTAGAAAAACCACCACATCCATTTCCTCAGAGACTTCGTCAACAAAAGTTGGATAAGCAATATTCAAAATTTATGAAAATTTTTAAGAAACTTACAATTAATATTTCATTTGTTGAAGCCTTAGAACAAATGTCAAGCTACGTAAAGTTTATGAATGATATTCTTAACAGAAAAAAAATGTTTGAAGATAATGAGACTGTTGCACTTAGTGAGGAGTGTAGGGGTATAATTCAGAAAAAGCTTACAGAAAAACTTAAAGATCCTGGTAGCTTTACAATTCCTTGTGCGATAGGAGACAAATTTTATGGAAAAATTTTATGTGATTTAGATGCAAACATTAACCTTATAATTATTAATATTTAAAAAATTAGGATTAAGAGAAATAACCCCTACTACTGTAACGCTGCAGTTAGCAAATCGTTCGATAACGTACCATAAATGAGCTATAGAAAATGTCCAAGTAAAAGTGGATCAATTTGTGCTGGATATGGAGAAAGATAAAGAGATACCTATCATTTTGGGGAGACGTTTCATAGCCATAGGAAGAGCAATGATAGATGTGCAGAAAGGGAAATTAGCAATGCGCGTCAATGATCAAACTGTTACTTTTAACATTTCAAGATCAATGAAGTATCTTGTAAAAGGTAAAGATAATGAATGTTATAAAATATCTGAGTGAACGCTATTTCAAAACTAATAATGAAGAAAAAATAGAAGTAAAAGATTTGGAACACGAGCAAAAAAAAGAATTAAATCAATGTGAAGATCTTTTTAAGGAACAATCAAACTATGTTCGGGAAAGTTTTGAAATTTTAGATACGATAGAAAAAAGATAAATCATTTTGTCCATCAATAGAAAAATCTCCAGAACTTGAGTTGAAATTACTTCTTGATCATTTAAAATGACTTTTTAGGTGATTCTTCTACTTTACCAGCTATAATTTCCTCAAAGTTAACAATGGAAGAAAAAATATTCATGAAAATTTTGAAAAATTTTAAGAAAGTCTTTGGATAGACAATAGCTGATATTAAAGGAATCAGTCCTTCAATTTGTATGCATAGAATTCATATGGAAGAAAACTACAAACTCATGGCTGATCCTCAAAAGAGATTGAATCCTGTTATGAAAGTAGTAAAGAAAGAAATTTTAAAGTGATAAAATGCTGGAATTATTTACCCTATTTCAGATAATGCATGAGTTAGTCCAATTCACTGCGTTCCTAAAAAAAGAGTAACCGTGACTGTGAATAAACATAATGAGTTAATACCTACTAGATAAGCCATAAGATAACGAGTATGCATTGATTATAGAAAATTAAAGCTTGTTACTAGGAAAGATCATTTTTCATTACCCTTTCTAGATTAAATGTTGGATAGACTAACTAGACATAAATACTTTTGTTTTCTGTATGATATACTGGTTATCACCAAATATAAATAACTCCTGAGGATCAAGAGAACAATTTTTACCAGTACTTATAGTACATTTACTTTTAGAAGAATGTCTTTTAGTTTAGGTAATGCCCCTGCTACATTTCAAAGATGATGACAATTTTTTGTGATTTAATTGAAAAAGGAATTGAAGTCTTTATAGATGATTTTTCAGTGTTTGGAACTTTATTTGACTCGTGTATAAAACATTTATCAAAAGTTCTTAAGCGCTGTGAAACAACAAATTTAGTCTTTAATTGAAAAAAATGTCTATTTATGGTAGCAGAAGGAATTGTATTAGAACATCAAATATCAGAAAATGATATGTAATAGATCCTGATAAAATTCAAGTAATAGGAAAATTAGGAGTTTTTTAGGACATGCTCGATTTTACAGACGATATATTAAAGACTTTTTAAAAATTGCTAGGTTTTTATGTCATTTACTGGAGAAAGATACAATTTTCAATTTTGATGAAGAGTGCCTAAAAGCTTTTGAGTTATTAAAAGAAAAATTAGCCACTGCACCAATTATAGTTTCACCAGATTGAGAAAAACCTTTTAAAATAATGTGTGATAGTAGTGATTATGCTATTGAAGCTGTTTTAAGGCAAAAATATGATAAAACTTTTAAAGTAATTTACTATGCTAATAAAACTCTTAATGAAACTCAAATTAATTATATAATTGAAAAAAGAGTTATTAGCAATAATATATGCTTTTGATAAATTTAGATCATATTTAATTGGAACTCATTGCGTAGTACATACAGATCTTTTTGCTATTAAGTACTTAATGAAAAAGAGAGATGCTAAACCAAAACTTATAAGATGTATTTTTCTTTTGCAAGAGTTTGATTTTATAATAGTAGATCAGAAGAGGACTGAAAATTAACATTCTGATCATTTGTTAAGACTTGAGTTAGAAAAACCACTCTGTTTTGAATAATAAATTAATGAACATTTTCCAGATGAAAAACTGTTCAATATTAATGAGTGGTGTGTTACATGATATGCCGACCTTGTAAACTTTCTAGTTAGTTATATTATACCCTATGTAGTGACATACCAACAAAAAAGAATTTATTTTTGAAGCTAAGACTTACTTTTGGGATGACACATTTTTTATATAAACAATGAAAGAATCTGATTATTCAAAGATGTGTAACTTTAGAAGACTTATGAAATTATCCAAAAATATCATAATTCTGATTTTGGGAGACATTTTAGTGTTGATAAAACATCATATAAAATTTTACAATCTGAATTCTGTTCGCCTACTATCTTTAGAAATGTTAATGCTTATATTAAAACTTGTGATAGATATCAACGAGTAGACAATATTTCTAGAAGAAATGAGATGTCCCTCAATTATATGCTAAAGTTAAAATATTTGATGTTTGAGAATTAGATTTCATGAGACAATTTATACTATTTTTCAAAAATTTATATATACTGCAAGCAGTGGACTATGTATCCAAATAGATAGAAGCTGTTGCTTTACTTCGATGTGATGCTCAAAGTGTTACAAAATTTTTTAATACAAAAACATTTTATAAATTTGGGATGCCGAGAGTTATCATAACTGATGGGGGAAGTCATTTCAGAAATGTCATAATGGAGAAATTATTAAAGAAATATCATATAAATCATAGAATTACTACTGTTTATCATTCTCAGACAAGTGATTTGACTGAATTATCAAATTGAAAAATTAAAAAAATTATGAAAAAAATCTGTGAATCCAACAAAAATGGATTGGCCAGTCAAACTTGACTATGTTTTGTGGGCTTATAGGGCTGCATACAAAACTCCTAGAGAAATATTCCCATATAGGCTAATATTTGGGAAAGTTTGTCACTTACCAGTTAAACTTGAGCATAAAACATATTGAACAATTAAATAGTTCAATTATAATTTAAAAGATGCCGGTGAGAAAAAATTATTGCAATTAAATGAACTTGAAAATATAAGGAATGAATTTTATGAGAGTGTTAAGAGTTACAAAGAAAAGATGAAAATGTGGCATAATCGGCGGATTCTTACTAAAAATTTTCAGTCAGGGCAATAAGTTTTACTATATAATGCAAGGTTAAAATTATTTCCAAGCAAATTTAAGTCTAGGTGAATGAGCCCATTTGTTGTGATAAAAGTTTATACTTACGGAGCTGTGGATATTAAAGATTCTAAAATTGAGAAAGTATTTCAAGTGAATGATTATAGACTGAAACCTTATTTTGTAGAGGATCATTGTAAATTTAAAGCTCAAATGATGTTGGGTCAACCAGAATAAGCACTGATTATGTCGGGCTGATGACGTTAAATCAAACGCTTTGTTGGAGACAACCCATAGTTATCAATGTGTTTTGCTTTAATTGTTGTTTGTGTGATTAAGAAAATTTGGGGTAGTATTTTATTTGAAACTATTATGTATTAGTAATGATTTTAAGACTTTATTTAGTGATCTAGACATGCTAGAATGACAATTTGGACGTTAAGTTGACTGAAACAAAATTGAGCACTGTGTTTAAGCGCCAATATTCGGCGCTTAAGCGAGGGAGTTATAAACCCTGTGTGAAATTAAAGTTCTAGAAGGTTTAACTGCCAATTGGCGCACTAAAATGTGTTAAGGCAGTTTTAGGACGTGCCTAGAAGTTATTAGAGAGATTTAGGCCTATAAATAGAAGGGTTTTGTGATGGAACTTCACCCCAAAAATATTTTCAGCCATAAAGTCTAAGAGAGAGATTTAGAGAAAATATTTTCATGGGAGGTGGATTTGAAGAAAAAGGAAGAGGTCATGAGGAAGAAATTCATTAGTCAAAGTGCACAAGAGATATATAACGGTTTCTTAGCCGTTAGTATTGAAAGAGTAGCGGAAAAAATCAACAAAATTAAGGCTAGCATGGCTTTACTTAAGACAAAGGTAAACGAAGTTAATGCCCGTCTAGAACATATTGAATAACAATTGAAAATGCAATTTAGTCACACTAGTTATATAGAAGAAGCGGATAAGGCGATGTATCTTAAGCACAGAAGATTGTATCAGACCTCTCCGCCACCGTCCGTTTTATCAACTCTATATTTCGAATGCCCAACGAGAAACTAATGAAAGACCAGAATTTGTCCCAACAAATGAAGAATGGAATTAAGTTCAATGTTAGAGTTTGTTTGTTAGGAATCGTTGTTTTATGTGTTAGTGTTGAATCTTGTTTTTGGAGTTTGTCTGTTATGTGTTTAATTGTGAATGTTTGTTAAGTGTTTATATTTAAAAAATTTTCTCATTCGAGACTATTTGGAATGAGAATTAAATGTTATATGTATTTGTACTAGTTCATACATGAATATAAGTGTTTGTTTCTGTGAAAATTTAGTGTTATTTTAGTCTCGAATCGAATTAGTTATATTAGAGAATTTTGAGAAAGAGGAGAGTATAGGGAGGGAAAAATAGTCATTTAAATGTTATAAGACCATTTAGGGGTGGTATACTTAAGCTAATAGTGCAATTTACTTAAGTTCAAATAATATCATAAATAGTGCACTGACGCCAAAGTGCCACATTCTCGCGCTTAAGCGCGATGCAACTCGAGAGGCAGGTGGTTGAGCGCCATTTATCCACGCTTAAGCACCGGTTCATGAAAACAGGTTTGCAAACGATTAATGGTGAAAAATAACCTCGAAAATCGCCATTTTTACTCTCGCCGTCACCTTCTTCATCTCGAGTTCGCGATTTTAGCCTTTTCTTGAAGATTTCTTGGTGAATTCAAGTAAAATTTGCTAGATTTGAATTTTTTAAGGTAAGAACTTCACTTCTATGTAAAAATGTTAGATTTTCACCATTTATTTTGAGTACTTTTTGGAGAAACCCAAAAATCATTATTCATGGTGAAAAATGAAGAAAAATGTATGAAAATTGCATAGAAAGTGTAGTTTATGCTTATGAGTTAAGTTTAGTAGATTAGACTTGATTTTTGAAATTATTGTGAAATTTTGTGAAATTTGTAGAATGATCCCAAGAATGAAAAGGAGCAAAGGAAAGACCCACTTTGATTCGAGCAAGTTTGTGAGTTCGAAAGCTCAGGATAGGTATAGTGACACTCTACAATCACGAAAGTTAATTCCTGAGCGATGTTTCAAAAATCCAAGTGGATCTGTGGAAGATTTAATCGTTCACCGACAATAAGAACGATTCTGCTATTTTTCTGCTGTGGCTGTTATTTTTGTAGTTCGGGAGTTCTATGCAAACCTCCCTGAGGCAGAAGAGGGTCGAGTCATGGTTAGACGAAAATTTGTCCATTTTTCACTAGAGGTAATCAATATGTTTTATCATTCACCACCTGATACTGTATTTTCATACGAATTATAGTCTGACTGAGACGAAATTGGATGAGATTATTTCATATTTGATTGTTGGAAGACTAAAAAATCACAAATCAGAGCAGAGTTAACTTTCCACTTCGAAGTTAAGTGCACCATCTAAGACGTGACACTACTTTATTTCAGCTCGTCTGTTACCGATAAATCATTTCAGTGAAGTTAAGAGGGAGAGAGTAACGTTGAATTATTGTATTCAGGAAGGCAAGCTTATCAATATTGGAGCTTTGATCTGTAAGACTATCATCAGTTATACCACTGTCGCTACCACTGCAGGTCTGCGATTTACTTCCCTGATCTTTTCTTTGTGTGAGCAGGCTGTAATGAGATATGATATTGGGAAGAAGTATTATTGCCTCTAAAGCCAATTAAAAGTGTAAATGTGAAGTCGTATTCGAAGCATTTTATTTTTGTCTGGAGAGGAGGATTTTCACAGAGTTGTGGAATGTTGGCGTCTGCTGCTTCTACCTCTGCTGCTTCTATATCTAAACCATCTACTTCGCGAGCTTTTACTTCTAGAGGTGAGTCTATTGAAACTCAAAATCAATTATTGCAGACAATGATGGACAATATCAATTATACCATAAATAAAGTAAAAAATTTAGAAAGCTTAGCATATCATATTGATGGGTATAATAGAAGGAAAAGTGATTACTGGGAGAAATTTCATTCATCTTTGGAAAGCCTCATTAAGGGTAACCAAAGAGTGGAATTTTCTTCATATCCCAGATACGCTGATTATGAGTCTACAAATTTTTGGAATAGTGGTGATTATGATGATGATGACTGATTTTATTTTTATATTTGTAATATGTGATGAACTACGTGGTTAGGACTTGATACATTTGAGTCTATGTGCTTGTTTGGACTTTGTGATGTGTGAGACTTTTGTTTTATTTAATTGTTATTGTGATGTTGTGTTTTGTTAGTAGTTTGTTTTAAATTCTAGGGTAGTAATTGTTGTTGTGTGTTGATTATTGTGTTTTAGTTAAAATTGAATTTATTCCTTTCTTGTGGAAAGTTAAAAATCTTGCTAACTTTAGTTTTAAACTTTAATTTCAGAAAACTGCTACCATGTATTTTTCTTTTATCTTGTTAGTGTGTTTGTTGTTATGTTTAGATTGTGAAATATAAGTTAGTCTGTTAGTTTGTTTTTATATCTATACCCACTACTTAAAAGTCTAATAAATCTCTACATGTTGAATTAAAATGAAAATGATAGAAAATTGATCAAAAATTAATTTTACTCCTGTTTTTAGTTTTATACTTGTATAATTAGGGTATAAAAATTCTTGTAAGCATGTTATTTCAATTTTATCTTGTTAAAAATTTAAGTTTGGGGGGAATGAAAAATATTTTCAAAACTTGAATTTTATTTATTCTCAAACGTGTTTCAAGTGAATTTGATTTGAAAAGAAAAATAATCATGTATATAACGTTTTATTAGAAGTAAAATTTGATTATAAAAATGAGTAAAAAAATCTAGTTAAAATTCTGAGTAACGAAGAAAAACTTCAGTTAAAAATTTTGTGTAGAAAATGTTAAATATAATGTAACTATCTTTAGTAAGAAAAATTATATTTTTGAAGAATTTAGAAATTTAGACTTTTAATTTTAATACTTAAATTTCTTTTATTAAAAATAATTTTCAAAACTATTATTATATTTATAAGTAAAATATTTATATCAGAACTTGCTTTAGGAAAGGAGAAGTGAAATTCAAAATCATTAAAGACCTATCCAGATATAGTACTCATTGCCTGAAAAATATAAAGAAAAAGAAAACAAAAAGGAAAAAAAAGAGAAAAGAAAAAAAAAATAAGTGAGGAGAAACTTGAGGATTAGTGTTTAATAAAAAATTTGTTCCACATTTGATCTTTTTAAAGTATAAGACTTGAGAAACTCTCAAGCTTAGGGATATAATATGGTAAGTAAAATTATTCTTAATAACAATTTTTAAGTGAAAATAATAAAAAGACTAAATTCTATATTTGAAAAATCTACAATATTTCTGAATTAGATAGGGACTCATATTTTCATATTTCTTAACATTAAAAATTTCTTAAATTTAAGTTTATCTCATCCACTAAATATTTTTTCTAAATTGGACTACTTTATTTCTAAAGTTAAATTTTAGTAACTCCTAAAGAAACTCATACATATCATACTTATTTGGTTTTTAAAGATTAAAGTATCACTTGAGGACAAGTAACATTTTAAATTTGGGGGATTTTGGTGCATCTAAAATATATAGTATTTTTATACACATTTTTATACCTATTTTTTAGATATTACGCTTTAATGGAAGACATTTGTGTGTTTTTCTTTCAAATACATATAAAAGATGAAAATGCTAAAAGAAGTAAAAAATGATCAAATTTAGAGAAAAATGTGAAAATGGTGCAAAAGAGTTTTGGTGCCTAAACGCCAGATCCGACGTTTAAGCACCGGTGAAACAGAGAAGGCCGCGCCTAAGCGCCGGAGACCCTGTGCTTAAGCGTCATAAACAGTTATTTGACGGTTTAATTCATTTTAATAAATTTTGAATAGAGATTTAAGACACGTATTGGCTAAAGAAGGTGATTATGATCACTAGAAACAAAAATATGATTAAAAACTTGTGAAAGAAGACATCCTTCGGAGAATACATCGAACTGAAAGACATTTTGAAGAGTTACCAAGACACCATTTGGGAATTTATAAAAGAAGAAAGCTGAGACTTTTTTAAGTACTGAAAAGTGCTAAAAAGGGGGAGTTTTGAGAGGAACATTTGGAGAGTTTTCAGGCAGCACAAATTTACTTTATTTTTTTTGTTTTTAGTTTTATTATGAGAGTCAAGAGTGTTGTAAAAGAGAAGAGATTCAAAGGAACTTCAAGAGTTTTGTAGAGGATTAGAGATAAATTTTTATCTTTGTTTTTAAACTATTTTTAGTTTTAATTGAGACTTCTTGTTGGTTTGACAATGATTTCTACTTTTTAAACTAAAGTGTGGTTTTATTTTCTTAATAAATTATAAGTAGTTTTCTTTATTTTTCTCTTTAAAATGATAAGTAATTAAAGTATTGGATGGAAGTTGTGGAGAGTATTAATCTTTAATGTAGGAAGAAGTTGTGATGTTTTAATTCCATGCACTTCATTTAATTCTTGATCTGACCCATCTAGATGTTAAAATTTGTTGTGAGAACATATAAGAACCGGACTGGTATTGTCTCAGTCAACAATTGGAAAGAATCACATGGGGTTGTATGAATGAGAATGTAATTCATATGATTGAGTGCAAATAAATATGGAAATAATCTTTGAATGATGTAGATTTAGAGGACTTTAAAGTGACAGGTTAAAACCCCCAACTTGATTTATTGGTTTAGGTTTCGATACGAGATGTTAGCCTCAGGTGGAGGAAATCGAGGGAACTTTAGAGAGAGCTGGTATCTTCCATGTCTAGCCTGTCCTCAAAACTATTCAAACTTTAAATTAGTCAATGTTCTTTATAGCATCTCTAGTAAGAGTAAAAAATAATATTGTTGCTATTTGACACAACACATTTTGCATACTTCCGCAACTGAAATTCTATACTTATTACTGATTCATGATAAAGAGAAAGATATTTTCATATCAGGTACTTTTCTTTTACATAAACTCAAGTTATCTTTAAAAGTTTTATTGTTTTGTCAAAATATAAAAAATAACAAAAAAATTTGAATTTCACCTACTGTGAAAATATCTATAGTTTAAGTAATTGTCTTTTTAAAAATGAAAAGTTTGTTGATTAATAATGCATATTGCAAAATTTCCTGTGGGTTCGATATTCGGGGCTTAATCAAAAAGTCATATATTACTTGATAACGATACGTATACTTCTGTANTAGGTTAAAGTCCCAAACTTGGTTTATTATTTTAGGTTCTGATATGAGATATTATCCCCCAGGTGGAGGGAATCAAGGGAACTCTAGAGTGAGAGCTAGTATCTTCCCTGCCTAGCCGATCTTCAGAACTATTCAAATAACTCTGGAGTGAGAGCTAGTATCTTCCCTGCCTAGCCGGTCTTCAGAACTATTCAAACTTTGCTCTAGAGTGAGAGCTAGTATCTTCCCTGCCTAGCCGGTCTTCAGAACTATTCAAACTTTAAGGAGGGAATCGAGGGAACTTTAGAGTGAGAGCTAGTATCTTCCCTACCTAGCTGGTCTTCAGAACTATTCAAACTTTAAATTAGCCAATTTCTTTATAGCATCTCTAGTAAAGGTAAGGAATATTATTGCTCCTATTTGGCACAACACAATATGCATACTTCCACAATAAGATTTTTATACTTATTATTGATTCATGATAAGGAGAAAGATATTTTTATATTTACTATTTTTCTTCTACAAAAACTCAAATTATCTTTTTAAGTTTGTTTTTTTGTCAAAATATTAAAATTACCAAAAATGTTTAAACTTTCTTTATTGCAAAAATGTCTTTAGTTTAAATAGTTTTCTTTTTAAAAATTAGAAAGTTTTCCAAAAAGTGTATATTGTATATCTTCCCTGTGGGTTCGATATTCAGGTCTTAGTCAAAAAGTTCTATATTACTTGATAACAATACATTACTTGTGTAGTATCCCAATATATATAAATTAAAAGTTATATTTTTATTTTTCTTCAAGATCAAGTTTTTGGTTTTGTTACGAAATAAGGAAATATAAGTGAAAAATATAATTAGAATTATTGTTATATTGTTGCATATAAGTTGTTTCGGGATCAAGTTTTTGACGCCATTGCCGAGGAAGTGAAGTGAAAATTGTAAAGAATCTTTTGATTTAAAAGAAAATTTCTATTTTAGAAATTCTTATTTAAACTTTAAGTTATTATAAGTAGTTCCAGTGCTCCCACTTACCTTCACCTGAAGGCTAGCTCTCGCTTCAATTTTTAAACTCTAAGATTGAATTCAAGATTTTAGTCTGTCAACCTAAAGGTTCTCTAATTCTACACCCAAAAAAGAACATTTCACTATTTATTTACATTTAATTCCATATATGAAGTTCTCCTTCATGGAATCAAATATGATCCTTACTCTGTTGTAGAACTCATACTCCATTTTCTAGATCATATGTTTCACAACACATTTTAATAATTCAATTGACCAGATTGAAAAGTAAATTAAGTTCAGAGTTAAAAAATCATCACAGTTTATTTTACAATTTAATATTGGCACATTCATATAATATCTTCATTTCACCATATCTCAGAGTAGGGAGAAACATAAATGGAACTATCAGACTTCATGAGAAAGAAATAACAAAACACAAATTTCATATATAAAAGAAAGTTCATAGAATACTAATAAACAAACAATATTTATCTGAAAAATCTTTCTCAAAGCAAATCCTTTGTAGCCTTTCCTTAAAAATACAGGAAGAAGATATCTCTCATGTTTCTCCTTCTCAAACACTCTTACAGAAAGTTTCACAATAAATCTCACCATAAAAACTCTAAACTATGAAAACAAAATCACTAATTGACTCCAATATGGAAGTGGAATGAAATGATGTGGTGCGAAAATTGAAAGTAGAGGAGCACATTTTCTGATGAAATTTAACTCCAAATAAAGGCCAAGGTCGGTTCTCTAAGAGGTGCCTCCAAAAACTCTTCAAAAAGTCATCCAAATACATCGAACTTCTAGAAACGGGGTTTGCACCGCCTTTGGCACCGTCGGCGCTGGTCTGGCACCATCAACACAATAAAAAATCTCCTTGTTAATTGGTTATGTGCCGTCGGCACTGACGTCGGCGCTGCGGTTGTTGAGAATTTCTTCAAAAAATGTCATTTGAGTCTAAATTTTATCTTTTTTTGCTTTCTTTTTGCTTTAAGCCCTAAAAATCAACAACCTTCAAGAAAATATCAAAATACCTTCCACTAAACTGCAATATCATGAAAAAAAGGTATAAAATGTGGGTCTAAAAATGCAAATATTTTTGGTGTATCACTTATTCATTTAAGCTTAAATCTACTATTATCCAAATGGTATCAAATAATTAGTTTGGGGGATTACGAACTGAAGATCCAAATTTACATCTTGCCAATTTTCTAGAATTGTGCGCTATAGATGGTGTATCAGATGATATTGTATCAGATGATGTCATAAGACTTTGGTTACTTTATTTTTCACTGAAGGATAAAGCTAAGATGTGGTTGAATTTATTAGAGCCCAGACCTATGAGAACTTAGTGTGATTTAGCACAAAAATTTCTTGCTAAATATTTTTCACCATAAAAAACTTCAAAGCTTAGAAATGATATTACATCTTTTAATCCATTTGACGGGGAATCTATTTATGAAGCATGTGAAAGATTTAAAGAACTCTTTATAAAGTGTCCACACCATGCTATACAAAATTGGTCAATAATTCAAACTTTTTAAAATGGATTAGTTAGATCTCTTAGATCAATTATCGATGCCACAACTGAAGGTTCATTGATGTCAAAACCATTTCATAATGCTTATGCTTTAATTGAAGAAATGGCTACCAATAATTTTTAATGGCCTTCTGAGACGGTGAATCCTAAGAAAGTAGTCAATATTCATGAAACTGATGCATTTACTATGTTAACAAATCAAGTTGCTACAATTTCAAGGAAGTTAGATCAATTTGGAATGAATTTTTCCCAACAAATTTCCATGATTGAAGAGAATTCATTAGGCCAAATGATAGATTCTCAAGCATCATTAGAAACTTTGAATGTCATAAATAATAAGCATAATAACCCATATTCAAATTATTATAACCCAGGTTGGAAGAACCATCCCAACTTTAACTGGAATAATAATTATGGTGGTAATAATCAGTAATTGGGGAACAACCAAGTAAACCCATTTGGAAGCTAGAATAATCAATGGAATAATAATTATAGATTTACTTATCCTCCAGGTTTCAATAGTAATACACAATTTAAGAAGAAGAAGTTTTCTATAGAAGAAGTGGGGTTACAAATGAGAAATCAATTATAAAGTCAAGGAGCTACAATTAGAAATATTGAGAATCTACTTGGGTAAATAGCAAATTCATTAAGTAATAGATCCCAAGAAACACTTCCTAGTAATATTGAATCAAATCCGAAAGACCAGAATAAAGAGCAAGTAAAAGTCATTCAACTTAGAAGCGGAAGAGAGTTAGAAGGTGGGGTTCAAGAAGAAATTGAAGTAGAGAAAGAAGAAATTGAAGAATCAAAAGAGGACGCTCCAAAAGATTCTGAAAGACTTATTTCTTCACTAAAAATTTATTTAGAACAATGACCACCTCCATTTCCTCAGAGACTTCACAAGCAGAAGTTGGATAAGCATTTTCAAAAATTTTGAAAATATTTAAGAAGCTTACAATTAATATTCCATTTGATGAAGCCTCAGAACAAATGCCAAGCTATGTAAAGTTTATGAAGGATATTCTCAACAGGAAAAGGAAGTTTGAAGATAACGAGTCAAGCTATGTAAAGTTTATGAAGGATATTCTCAACAGAAAAGGAAGTTTGAAGATAATGAGAGTTGTTGCACTTAATGAGGAGTGCAGTGCTATAATTTAGAAAAAGCTTCCTGAAAAGCTTAAAGATCCAGGTAGCTTTACAATTCCATGTGCAATAGAAGACAAATTTTATTGGAAAGCTTTATGTGATTTAGGTGCAAACATTAACCTTATGACATTATCAATATTCAAAAGATTGGGAGTGAATCAGTTTATCTTTCTCTGTTGATTTCATTGTGCTAGATATGGAGAAAGATAAAGAGATACCTATCATTTTGGGGAGACGATACCTAGCCACAGAAAGAACAAAGATAGATGTGCAGAATGAGGAATTAACAATGTACCTAAATGATTAAACTATTACATTCAATATTTCAAGATCAATGAAATATCCTACAAAAGGTAAAGATGAGGAGTGTTATAGAATCAATGTTATAAGATATCTAAGTGAATTTCATTTCAAAATAAATTATGAAGAAAAATCTGAAGAAAAAGATTTGGAACACGAGCAAGAAGAGGAATTAGATCGATGTGAATAACTTTTTAAAGAAGATTTAAACTATGTTTGAGAAAGTTTTGAAATTTTGGACACGATAGACAAATAAAAATAATTTTGTACATCAATTGAAAAACCTCAAGAACTTGAGTTGAAGTTACTTCCTAAATATTTAAAATATGCCTTTTTAGGAGATTCCTCTATTTTACCAGTTATAATTTCTTCAAAATTAACAATGGAAGAAGAAGAAAGGTCGAAGAAAATTTTGAAAAATTTTAAGAAAGCCTTTAGATGGACAATTGCTGATATTAAAGGAATAAGTCCTTCAATTCGTATGCATAGAATTCATATCGAAGAGAATTACAAACCAGGGCTGATCCTGAAAGGAGACTAAATCCTGTTATGAAAGAAGTTGTTAAGAAAGAAATTTTAAAGTGGTTACATGCTGGAATTATCTACCCTATTTCAGATAGTGCATGGGTTAAGCCATTTCACTACGTTCCTAAGAAAGGAGGAGTAACTGTAACTTTGAATGAACATAATGAATTAATACCTATTAGACAAGTTACAGGGTGGCAAATATGCATTGATTATAGAAAATTAAATCTTGCCACTAGGAAAGATCATTTTTCATTACCCTTTCTAGATCAAATGCTGGATAGACTAACTGGGCATAAATACTTTTCTTTTATGGATGGATATACTGGTTATCACCATATACAAATATGTCCTGAGGATCAAGAGAAAGGTACTTTTACCAGTCCCTATGGTACTTTTGCTTTTAGAAGGATGCCCTTTGGTTTATATAATGCCCCTACTACATTTCAAAGATGTATGATGATATTTTTTTGTGATTTAGTTGAAAAAGGGATTGAAGTATTCATGGATGACTTTTCAGTGTTCGGAACTTCATTTGACTCATGTTTAGAACATTTATCCAAAGATCTTAAGCGCTGTGAAGAAACAAATTTAGTCCTTAACTGGGAAAAATGTCAATTTATGGTAGTAGTAGAAATTCTATTAGGTCATCAAATATCAGAAAATGGTATAGAAGTATATCCTGCTAAAATTCAAGTGATTGCTAATTTACCTTCTCCAAGAAATGTAAGGAAAATTAGGAGTTTTTTTAGGACATGTTGGATTCTACAGGCGATATTTTAAAGACTTTTCAAAGATTGCTAAGTCTTTATGTCATTTACTAGAGAAAGATGCAATTTTTAATTTTGATGAAGAATTCCTAAAAGCTTTTAATTTATTGAAAGAAAAATTAATCACTGCACCAATTATAGTTTCACCAAATTGGAAAAAACCTTTTCATTTGATGTGTGAAGCTAGTGATTATGCTATAGGAGCTGTTTTAGGACAAATATATAATAAAATTTTTAAAGTTATTTACTATGCTAGTAAAACTCTTAATGAAAGTCAAATTAATTATAGGATAATTGAAATAGAATTATTAGCAATAGTATATGCTTTTGATAAATTTAGATCATATTTAATTGGAACTCATTTTGTAGTGCATACAAATCATTCTGCTATTAATTACTTAATGAAAAAGAAGGATTTTAAACCTAGGCTTATAAGATCGATTATTCTTTTGCAAGAATTTGATTTTGTAATAGTAGATCTGAAGGGGATTGAAAATCAAATTGCTGATCATTTGTCTAGGCTTGAATTAGAAAAACCAATCTGTTTTGAAAAAGAAATTAATGAACATTTTCCAGATGAAAAACTGTTCACTATTAATGAGTGACGTGTTCCATGGTATGCCGACATTGTGAACTTTATTGTTAGCAATATCATACCCTATGGAATGACATACAAACAGAAGAGGAAATTCATTTCTGAAGCTAAGGTTTATTTTTGGGATGACCCATTTTTATATAAACAAAGAAATGATCTAATTATTCAAAGATGTGTACCATTAGAAGAAACTTATGAGATTATCTACAAATGTCATAATTCTGATTTTGGGGGACATTTTGGTGTTGATTAAACAACATACAAAATTTTATAATTTGGATTTTATTGGCCTACAATTTTTAGAGATGTTAATGCTTGCATACAAAATTCTACAATCTAAATTTTATTGGCCTACAATTTTTAGAGATGTTAATGCTTATCCAAAACTTGTGATAGATGTTAATGAGTAGGCAATATTTATAGAAGAAATGAGATGCCCCTCAATTATATGCTAGAAGTTGAAATATTTGATTTTTGGGGATTAGATTTCATGGGACCATTTATACCATCTTTCAAAAATTTATATATTCTCTTAGCAGTGGACTATGTATCTAAATGGATAGAAGCTGTTGCTTTACTTTGATGTGATGCTCAAAGAGTTGAATTTTTTTTGAAAATGAACATATTTTATATATTTGGGATGCTGAGAGTTATCATTACTGATGAGAGAAGTCATTTTAGAAATGCCATAATGGATAAGTTATTAAATAAATATCATATAAATCATAGGATTGTTATTGCTTATCATCCTCAGACAAGTGGTTTGACTGAATTATTCAATCAAGAAATTAAAAGAATTATGGGAAAATCTATGAATCTAACAAAAATGGATTGGTCAGTCAAACTTGACTATGCTTTGTGGGCTTATAGGACTACCTATAGAACTCTTATAGGAATGTCCCCATATACGCTAATATTTGGGAAAGCTTGTCACTTACTAGTTGAACTTGAGCATAAATCATATTGGGTGATTGAAGAGTTCAATTATAATTTTAAAGATGCTAGTGAGAAAATATTTTTGCAATTTAATGAGCTTGAAGAGATAAGGAATAAATCTTATGAGAGTGCTAAGATTTATAAAGAAAAGATGAAGATGTGGCATGATCGAAGGATTCTTACTAAAAATTTTCAACCTAGCAACAAATTTTGCTATATAATGCAAGGTTACGATTATTTCCAGGAAAACTTAAGTCCAGGTGGATGGGCCCATTTGTTGTGGTTAAAGTTTATCCTTATGGAGCTATGATATTAAAGATCATAAGTCTGAGAAAATATTTAAAGTTAATGGACATAGCCTGAAACCTTATTTTATTGTGGATCAGCATAAATTTAATGATGAAATGATGTTGGGTCAACTAGAATAAGCACAGGTTAGGTTGGGCTGATGATGAAAAGCCAAGCGATTTGTGGGAGGCAACCCATAGTTATCAAAGTGTTTTTATTTTGATTATTGTTTTGTGTGTGATTAAAAAAATTTGGGTAGTATATTTAAAACTATTATGTTTTAGTAAAGGTTTTAAGACTTTATTTAGTGATCAAGACATGTTAGAATGAGAATTTGGATGTTAAGTTGACCAGTACAAAAATGTACACTAGCGCTTAAGCGCCAGATCCGGCCAGATTTGGCGCTTAAGAATGACAGTTTAAACATATATGCGAAATTAATACTCTAGAAGGTTTAACTGCCAATTAGTTTGTAAAAACATGCCAAGGAAGTTTCTAGATGTGTCTAGGAGTTATTGGAAGGATTTAGGCCTATAAATAGAAGGGTTTTGTGAAGGAATTTCACCCAAGATCATTTTTAGCCCTAAAAGTCTAAGAGAAAATAAGATTTAGAGAAAGTGTCTTCATGGGAGATGGATTTGAAGAAGAAGGAAGAAACCATGAGGAACAGGTTCATTAGTCAAAGTGCACAAGAGATGTATAACAGTTTCTTAGCAGTTAGTATTGAAGGGATAACAAAGAATATTAACAAAATTGAGAATACTATGGCTTTATTGGAGACTAGAGTACTTGAGTTGCATGCACATCTTGAGCATATTGGATGGCAATTGAAAATGTAATTTAGCCACAGTAGTTATATAGAGGAAGCGAATAAGGAGATTTTCCTTAAGCAAAAGTGGATTGAAGAAGATTGCATCAGAGCACGTCACCATGGTCTGTTTTATCAACTTTATTTTTCAGTTGCCCCATGAGAGACTAATGAAAGACCTGAATTTGTTCCTTCTAATGAAGTATGTAATTAAGTTCATTGTTTAAAGTTATGTTTGTGTGTGTTTAAAGACATTGTCTTTAAGTGCTTTAGTGTTTAAGACTTGCTTTTAGTGTTTGTGTTACTTAAGTGTTTAATTGTGAAAAATTGTTAAGTGTTTGTATTTAGGAAAATTTTCTCATCAAAGACTATTTGGAATGAGAACTAAGTATTTAAATGTATTTGTATTCACTTTTGAATTAATATAAATTTATTTGTGTGAAATTTTGTGTTGTTTTAGCCTCGAATTGAAATAGTTATTAAAGAGAATTTTGAGATAAAGGAGAGTTACTGGATGTTGAAAAAAGTCATTTAAGTTGTATGAGACCATTTAGGGGTGGTTTACTTAGGTAAACAGTGCATTTTACTGTAATTTGAATTTTTTGAAAATCGTGCACTGGCGCCTAAGCTTCACATCTCGCGATTAAGCACGAGCAAACTCGATAGGCAGGCGCCTAAGCGCCACTTACCCGCGCTTAAGTGCTGGTTCACAAAAATTGGTTCGCGAACGGTTAAAAGTGAAAATTTGAGCCAAAAATTGCCATTTTTATATTGCCATTTTTATCCTCCCTCACCTTAAACCTATCAAAAACGCAATTTTGGAGTGCTAGAACACTATTAAGTGGAGATTTCTTGGTGGAATCAAGATAAATTTGCTAGATTCAGATTTCTTAAGGTAAGGGCTTTACCTCTATGCAAAAATTTCAGATTTCACCATGTATTTTGAGTACATTTGAAAGAATTCAAAAATTCATTATTCATGGTGAAAAATGTGGAAAAATCTATGTAAATTGCATAGGAAGTGCAGTTTAAGCTTTCGAAAGTTTAGTTTAGTGGTTTACACTTGATTTTTGAAGTTATTGTTGGAATTTATCAAAATTTTAGAATGGCACCAAGAATGAAGAGAGCAAAGGCAAAGCCCATTTTGATTTGAGTAAATTTGTTAGTTCGAAAGCTCAAGATCGGTATATTGATTCGTTGCAATCACGCAAACTGATTCAGGAGCAATGTTTTAGAAATCTGGGTGGAGACATGGAAGATTTAATAGTTCGCCAATAATGGGAACATCTCAGTGAAGTGACCAGAGAAAGAATGATGTTGAACTGTTGTATTTAAGTGGGAAAGATCATCAAAATTAGAGCTTTGATCTGTCAGACTTTCATCAATTCTGCTGAAAATGTTACAACTGCAAATTTGGGATTTGCGTCCTTGATCTTTTCTTCGTGTGAGTAGGCTGGAGTTAAATTTGATAGCTGGGAGGAGTGTTATTATCTCTAAAGCCCATCACTAAGGTGAATGTGAAGACTTACTCTAAGCATTCAATTTTTGGCTGGAGAGGAGGATTTTCTCGGAGATATGGTATGGAGACATCTGCTGCTTCTACCTCTACTGCTTCTACATTTAGACTATCTACCTCACATGCTTCTACATCTAGAGGTGAGTCTAGTGAGACCCGAGATCAATTATTATAGAGGATGATGGATAATATTAATATACCGCTGATAGGGTACAAAATTTAGAGCATTTTGCAGAGCATACTAATAGGTATAATAAGAGCAAAAGTGATTATGAAGAGAAATTTCACTCATCTATGGAGAGCCTCATTAGGGGTAACCAAGGAGTGCAATTTCCTCCATATCCTAGATACCTTGATTATGAACCTACAAAAGTTTTGGATAGTGGTGATTCAAAGGATGAAGAGTTGAGCTGAGAGATTTCTTTTTTGGTTGTAATATGATATGAACTATGTGATCTGGGCTTGCTACATTTGCAACTGTCTGTTGGTTTGAACTATGTGATGTGGTTTGTACTTTTATGTTTAAGTGAGAATTGTGATGTGATGTGTTTTCATGGATTTGGACTTGAGACATGTATGTATGTTTACTTGTTTAGAATTGTGATGTGTGAGACTTTTTGTCGGCACTATTTTGGTTTGGGGAGTTGCCCGTAATAAGCTGTTGATTGTCAAAATCAAAATCCCGCAGCCCACTTGGGAAGGACATTTAGGTTTAGAAAATATGAAATCAAACTGACCCCATATTTTTCATAGTTCAAATGAAAGAGCATTGTACCTTAAACCCCTGTATATATCCCGAAGAATAAACCCAAGGCTCAAGGATGAGGTTCGATCAAATAAACTAAGAAATGTATGACGTCCGTTTGGTCTACAAAACCATTGTATTTGCCAGCAATTTCTCTTATTTAATATGAAGAATTAAATAGGGTATATATTAAACTAGTTCGGACAAGCTTCCTATATGGACAAGCCCGTATAGTTAATTAAATCTTAAATGACCGAAATCACTTAGGGAAACTGTCGTTAAAAATTAAAAAATATTATCTTCAAGGAATTCAAAGGAGAGGACCTTTCAATGAAATCAGACAATGAGGTGTGAAATGAGAATGGCTCAAGTTTGGAAAAATTTGTTATAGAGTCCAAAGGAGGAAGAACTAGGGGACGTCATAGATTCGGAGGAGAACCTCGGTGACTTCCTAGTCTATCCTATATTTTGGCTTCAGCTTGGAGGAGAAAATTATTTAAGTGTTTCCTCCTGCATATTTTATTTGTTAGGGCTTACATTTGTGTGAAGAAATCACACAAGTAGCCTGGAAGATGTGAGGATCTAGGTTGTGACAAACGACAACCTCAGAATCCTAGGACGAGTTAGGGCTTACATTTTGTAGCAGGGCTATACAAAAGCCTAAAGATGAGCTGAGGATTTATGTTGTATAAGAAAACAACCTTGAAGTCTTATGACTTTTTTGTTTAATTCTAAGGAAGGAAACTGGTTTAGCTAGGTAAGACATGTTTTGTTGTTGAAGATGGTCGTGCTGCCCACCATGCTAGCTCTAAGGTCCTTGCTGTGACGAGTTTAAGTTTTATAGGGTGTCAAGTTATGATGTCAAATCAGGTGGCCCTATCGTTAAAGTTCTTTAAAGGTTATAGAGGATGTTAAAGTTGATTAGAGTGACACCGGTTAGGATCCTACGGCTCCCTCATTCCGGCACCACTATTTTCTTTTGGATTCACTTAGTCTAAATGAATTTACTAAACTCAACGTAGTGAGATCCATAATTTTATTTAGACTATGGGAAGCCTCGTTAGCAACCATAGGTTACATCCTCTTAAGGGATTCTCGATTATCCAATAGAGACGTTTTAATTTAGTTTTAGTTGTTGTTTTGTTTGTGATTAAATTTTGAGTTGTCTTATAATTTGGATGTTGTGGTTGTGATTTTTATCTTGGTTGATTTTAATTTTCGTTATGATTTTGGTTTTGTGGCTATCCTGACAGTTTTAGCTTTTATGCAGGGTGACCTCGTTATTTAGCATGCAAGTTTGTGTTAACATCAAAAGTACAGTATGAAAGTATAAGAAAGACGGCGCTGTAAACTGTAAAAGCATACCTGACGATTCTTCTGTTTCCATCACCTGAAACTCAACATGCATGTCAGGGCATTTTATATGAAGCAGAAAAGTAAATTTTTGACGAACTACCTAACCCTAGGTCATATCTTGGGGGGTCCCTATTAGTTTGATTAAGGATGATTTTTGTTAAACAAAATATATTAAGTTTAGTACACCTCCGAGGTATCCAACAGGTATAGAGAAAGAAGCAGGTCCATGCTTCCCTCTCACAGCCTGGTGAAAAGTCTCAAGCTCATTTTAAACTTATTATGTTCCCTAATAACCCATCCTATAAATACCTTTATGCTCAACGAACAATGATGTTTCAATTATCCGTAATAGTAAGGTAATTATTTGTTATTTAATTTGTAAATTATGTGGGTGAACACCCTTAAAAGGGGCTAGTTAATGTTATCAAGGCACTCAACCAACTTTTTAATTTAGGCTTGTAGTGTTTTAAAGATTTTCAATTTTAGTTATGTTCACTTTTCTAATCCTCATTTAATAATATTTGATTTATCCTAGGTCACTACTAAGCCCTTAAGGTTTTGGTGGATGTCTTAATTGATATTTTGGAAGTGATTGAATTTTAAGTGACGATGATTCATTTTTGAAAGTCATTTGAACATCAAATAGAGGTATTTGAAGAGTGAGTTATTAAAACCCAAAACTATACCCCTAAGTCTAGGATCATTTATTTGACTAGACTTCCAAATTTTAATAATTTAAAGAAATTACAAATTTATCCTTTAATTAAAAAAAGTGAGATTGGTTTCTACCAATTAATCCCCTTGTGTTTCAATCATCTAAATATGTTAATTAAGATCAGAGGTTACCCTTTCCCATCTTTGAATTAATCCTAAATGTTAATTAAGGCTAAATTTTCAAAATTACACTTTGCCTCTAAGGCTCTATCACTTCATAATTTATCAAATTTATTTCAAATGACTTTGAAATTTTCATCTCACCTCACTCATAGGTAAATTAAGACATGGGAGGAGAAAATATGATTTTTTAAAATTTAATTTAATTTACATATTTATTTTTATGCAAAAATAGGATTTTTCAAAAAAAAATTTATAACTTGACTAAGGCAAAGCATAATCCCTTGAAAGTTTTACTGGAGCTAGACTTAGAATAGATAATCATTTCAACCAAATTTCATGTTTTGTTGTGTTTTATTTTAATTATTAAAATTATTTCAAGTTCAAGAGTGTTTATTAACTGTAAAATATTTTAAAAGTGGAAAATTATGTTTTATATTTTTATTAAATATCTTTGAGGTAAGGGAACCTAGAGAAGCAAATTTCATATTTTTTTTAATTTTTATTTGAATTATTGGAATTGTTATAGTGAAAATCCATTTTTTACTTTTTAAAAATTATTTTAAGCTTCAAAATTCAATATCTTTACTTAGAAAATTAGGAAAAATATACCAAAAGTACTTTAGAAATAATTTAGAACATTTTCATGAATTTTATTATTCCTATGATTTTTATCAATTTTAATTATTTTAGTAATTAAAAATAGGATAAATATGAGGTTTTTATTTTAATCACCATTTTATTTTTAGTAAATCCCTGTGAAAGTATAAAACTCCAAAAAATCATTTTCATAATTTTAGAAGTTATATTTTAAATGTTAAAAATCATTTTAGTGTTAAAAATGATATTTAACTTCGAAAATCAATTTGAGTTATCAAATGAACTCAAAATGCTTTGAAATTTTTATGAGGAGTTCTTTAAAGTTTAAACCATAGTGGAGATTAAAAATTAACTAAATTAAAATTTTGTGTTTCCCAAAATTAATTTTTATTGTGTTTTAGGGTTGGTGAAAATTAGGTGTGTTCTTAATGACTTATCCCATGAAATATTTTTCAAAGGGTTCTCTGGCTACATTAAACCTTCCAAAATTTTCTTGAAATTTTCTAAGCATCACGCTAATTATTATAATTAATTTATGCAAATAATGGACATAAATTTGGAAAATATGGATCTTTATCTAGGGATCTCCTCTCACTTCAAAAAAATCAGCGAAAGTTCGCTAAGACAGAGGCAACAACATGCCAAAATTTCAAGCCATGGTGAAATGTCTACATGCATGGAGATTCAAAAGACTCAAAACTATACTTAATTAATTAAAAATAAAATATGCATCAAATGGACTTCAAACCATTTCCACATTGCTCTCCTCTATTGACTGAGTAAAAAGGTATTATTATTTTATTTTTATGATTTCTCTAGACCAAGATATGAATTTTTGAAGTTAGGGAGCATTTTCTAAATTATTTAAATCCTTATTTATCTATTTAAACGTGCGACGCCATGTCAACCTACGGCGTCTCCGAAGCTCCACGCGGCGCACTTTTATTTGACGTGGCCATCCACCTCTGCGGTGATTAGGCCCGTGGTTCGCGTAATGAAGCGCTGTCCAACTTGATCTCATCCGTTGATGAGATAAACATGTGATCGAATGACTCTCCATCATCTTCCCTAATGGCCTAGCCCGAGGACCATGTATCTTCAAGGCTTGATATCTCCCTCATTTCTCAACCAAATTGGATGAATTTTTTCTTAAATGTTCATCTAGACTAGAGGAATATATCTATATGGTAAGATGCTATGAAATTAAGCCTAATCAAATGGAGAATCAAAATAGGCTTAGGAAGAGAGGGAGTTCAATACCTTTGCTCTAAGAAGGGAAGCTTCAATCAGAGGTGCTCAACACGTTCTTTGAGGTCCAAGGAGGCTAGAGATTGAGCCTCCTT
The DNA here is from genome assembly GCA_002079205.1 of Phalaenopsis hybrid cultivar. Classification (NCBI taxonomy): domain Eukaryota; kingdom Viridiplantae; phylum Streptophyta; class Magnoliopsida; order Asparagales; family Orchidaceae; genus Phalaenopsis; species Phalaenopsis hybrid cultivar. Next base: position 92,574 of record JXCR01146484.1, read on the forward strand.
CTGTGGTGTAAGGTCTAGGTATGAATTCGACCAAGCTCAATTTTAGGTGCTGATCAAAGCCTATCTAGGGGCTTTGTGGAAGGGAGATTTTATGGGGCTTCTTCTTCTTCCACTGTGGTGAAGGTGTGGGTAAGTTTAATTTGCGTTTGGTGTACTGTAGAGGTGTATTGAGCTCTGTCCTAGTTTTTGGCAGAAGTTTGAGCTCAAAATTGAGCTTCCGCAGTGGGAATCAGTGGGGGAAAATGATTGGCTTGAGCTAAGGAGGTCTCAAAGAATCTCTGTGAGCAATTTGGAGGGCTCTCTCTGAAAAATTTTCATCACACCCTCTAATGTGGTGCATGGGTCCACTGTGGGTTCAAATGATCAAAACTTGGGGCTTGGGTTCCACCAGACAGAGAGGTCCAATCTGGGTTCAAATGACAAAAACTTGGGTCTAATGACCAAAACTTGGGTTCAAATGACAAAAACTTGGGTTTGGGTTAGGCTAGTGATACGCCTAAAAATGTACTATTTTTCATACTATATTTTATGATGATATTACACTTTAAAGGTATTTTTTCTTGTGTTTTTTTTTGTAGATACATCAAATTGAAGTATTTGGAGTGATTGGAGCAGAACGAACAAAAATGGACCAAAACGGAGAAAATCGTAGCAAATTGGGTTGAATTGGGGCACACCGGAGCAATGAGGAATGAAACCAGACACTTAAGTACTTGTGCCCAGTGCTTAAGTGCCAAAAATGGTGCTTAGGTGTCACCAGACAGAGAGGGGGGCGCTTAACTGCCCCCAGAATCGGCTCTTAGGCGCCAGTAATGGTTTTTAGGATAACTTCTTCAACATACGTTGAATTTGGATGATTTTTGAAGTTGTGTTTAGTGGATCTCTTGGGGAATACATTGGAATTGATAAAATGGAGTTTCTAAAATTTTTTGGGGTGGTTAGAAGGAGTTTTGAAGAGGCACTTCAAGCACTATTTGGAAGATTCATTAAATCTGGACAATTTTGAAGAGACACTTAAGAAACTCTTGGGAAACAATAAATAAGGCTTTGAAATGTTTTTAAAAACCCTCTTGAATATATATTGGACTTTGCAATTAATTAGAAGAAGAGAAGAATGCTTGGATAAGACAAAGAAGGCTTGGGCGTGAGTCCCAACTGGGGTGGCAAGTTGAGAAAGAAAGCTCTTCTTTTCTTTTCACTTTGTTCTTGGAGAGGATTGTAAGGAGATTGCTTTTGCTATACAATGAGAGTTTGATTTTCGTCAGAGATAAGTATTTTCATTGTAGTTTGATATATATTTAGTACTTCTTTTGTATGGTTTCAAAGACTTGTGCAATGAAAAGTTCTTGTTGTTTCTCCATGTGTAGTGAGTAGTATTCCTTACTCTTTCTTCTTCTAATGAATTTGTATGTATGTGTAGTATATAGAATTGAGTAGAGTGAGAATATATTGTGATGATTTTACTTTGTTCTTCATTTACATGTAAACTTCATCTCAACTTGCATATTAAAATCTGTTGTGAGAATATGTAAGATCCGGGATGATATTGTCTCAATCAATTGTGGTAGAATCACGTGGGATTGTATGGATGAGAATGTAGTCCATATGGTTGAGTGCAAATAAATAGAGAAATAATATTTTATGGGTGTAGAATTAGAGGACTTTAGAGTGACAGGCTAAAGCCCTCTAATTTGGTCTATTATTTTAGGTTTTGATGCAAGATTTTAGCCGCCAGATGGAGGGATAAGAGGGAACTCTAGAGTGAGAGCTAGTATCTTTCCTGCCTAGCCCATCTTCAGAACTATTCAAACTTTAGATTAACCAATGTTCTTTATAGTTTCTCTAGAAATGATAAAGAATATAATTGCTCCTATTTGTCACAATCTCTCTTGCTACTTATTTTTCTTTTACGCATGTCATTAATTTCATTGCATGAGGAAGAGTATCTTTAATATATTAAACCCCACTTTCTGATTTTCACTAAGTATTTTAGTTTAGGAGTTGAAGTAGAATTGTAGTGATAATTGTAGGATATAATCAAAACCAAAACTTTATCAACCTTTCAAGCTAGGGCGTGTTATTCTAAACTAGAACTTCTCTTAAAAGCCGTTGTGATTAACCTCGATCTCAGTGGGATCAATATTCGGGGCTCAATATGAAAGCCCTATATTACTTGATAATAATATGTATACTTGCATAGAATCCCTACAAATATAATGTAAATCTTACTTTACTTGAGATCAAGTTTGGGATCAAGTTTTTGGCGCCATTGCCGGGGATTAAAATCTTCAAGTAGTGGTGTCAACTTCGTAAATCCTTACATATACAAAATATCAGGATCAAGTTTTTGGTGGCATTATCGAGGATCACAATAGTTGATCTTGACTTTTAAGAGAATTTTAGTTGAAGTAATTAGGCTTAGACTTGGCAACTATAGTGTCGTTAAAACTATTTTTGTGTGAAAAGTATTTTTTGTATGAAAGTGTTGTGAAAAAAAAATGTTTGTGTGAAAAACAAGGTGTTTGTGAAAATATTTTATAGTGTTGAGTAAATTTTTTATTTTATTTGTTTAATTATTCATGTTTTATCTGTTGTGTTGCGTATGCAAAACAAATGATCTATAAGACTTGTGTCTTATGATCCTGAGTTAGAAAAAAAGAAAAAAAATCAAAAAACCAAAAGGACTTGAAAAACTAGAAATGGAAATGGGAAAAATTCAAAATAATAACTTAGAAAATCATCATAAATTATTGAGGGATTATGTCAATCCCACGACAGATTAAATTCACTCAAGTATAAAAACCCCTATCATAGAAGCTGACTCGTTTGAAATAAATCCATCGATTATCTAACTAGTGTAGAACAACCAGTTTGGGGGAACTCCTTCGAAAGATCCCTATTTACACTTATCATATTTTCTAGAACTTTGTGTTACATTTCATTATACTGGCATTTCATAAAATGCTGCTAGACTTAGGCATTTCCTTTCTCACTAAGGGATAAGGCTAAACTATGGTTATACTCATTAGCACCTGGCTTTATTAAAAATTGGGAGGATTTAACTCAAAATTCCTAGCTAAGTATTTTCCACCTACAAGAACTACTAAACTTAGAAACTATATTATCTCATTTTGTCAGTATAAAGGGAAATCAATATACAAAGCTTAGGAAAGATTTAAGGAACTCCTGAGAAAGTGTCCACACCATGCTTTGCCCGATTGGTTAATCATTCAAACTTTTTACAATGGGTTACTAGGATCCCTTAGGTTTATAATTGATGTTGCTGCTGGTGGATCATTAATGTCAAAACCATTTGATGAAGCATATGCATTAATTGAGGCTGCAAATAAATTTCAATGGCCCTCAGTAAGGGTAAATCTTAAAAAGGTAGCCAATGTTCATGATACAGATGCGTTTGCAATTCTTGCATCTCAGGTTGCTGAAATATCAAAGAAGTTGGACCAATTTGGAATGAACCAGACTCAATTTACTCCAGTAAGTGAAGAAAGTTCGTTAGGGCATATGATTGATTCTAACTTATCAGATGAGACTTTAAATACCATAAACAACCCATACTCTAACTTATATTACCAAGGTTGGAAGAACCATCCTAATTTTAACTGTTGTCATACTACTTAGGTTAGAAACCACCAATGGGAAAATAAACATGCAAATCAGATGGAAGTTGGAATAATCAGAGGAATGCAAACTATAAACCTTCATATCTACCGGACTCTAACAATGATCAACAATTTTAGGATAAGAAGATGTCTATAGAAGAAGTGGTATTGCAAATGGGAAACTAGTTGCAAAGTGAAAATGCTGCAATTAGAAATATAGAGAATAAACTTGGACAAATTTCTAATTCCCTTTGCAATACACCCCAAGGAGCACTTACTAGCAACACTAAGATCAACCCTAAAGAGAAAAATGATGAACAAATAGATGATGTCCAGTTAAGAAGTGGAAGAGAGATAGAGGGTGTGGTTAGAAAAGAGAAAGAAGTTGTGAGAGAAACAAAGGAAACTGCAAGACCTAAAGAAAATGTTTCTAAGGATCTGTAAAATTTAATATCTCCAACTAAAATCAATTTAGAAAGACCATCACCTCCATTTCCTCAAATACTTAGACAGTATGAGTTGGATAAACAATTTTCAAAGTTCATGGACGTACTTAAGAAGTTAACAATAATCATTCCTTTCATTAAAGCTTTGGAACAGATGTCAAGTTATGCAAAGTTTATGAAGGAGATATTAAACAAGAAAAGGAAGTTTGAGGATTACAAGACAATTGCACTAAGTGAGGGGTGCAACACTATATTTCAGAAAAAGCTTCCTAAGAAACTTAAAGATCCTTCTAGCTTAACAATTCCTTGTGTATTTGGAGAAAGATTATGTGGAAAAGCTTTATGTGATTTAGGATCGAGCATTAATGTGATGCCTCTATCAATATTTAGAAGGTTAGGTTTAGCCGATATTTCTCCTACAACTGTAACCTTTCAGTTAGTTGATCGATCTATCATTTATTCAAAAGGGGTTTGTTAAAGTGGATAAATTTATCTTTCCTGCGGACTTTGTCATATTAGATATTGAGGAAGATAAACAAAATCTAATTATTTTGGGGAGACCTTTTCTTGTTACTCGACAAGCTTTTATAGATGCGCAAAAAGAAAAGTTGATATTGAATATTAATGAACATGAAACCAATTTCAATGTTTTAAAGGCTATGAAGTATCCGGCTGAGAGAAAAGATGATGATTATTTTTGGGTTGATGAAATTGATTATCTAAGTAAATACCATTTCCAAGAAAGTTTTGAGAGTAAGTTAACAGATGAGATTGAAATGGACTTTCATGATGAGTTGAAAATGTTGTTTAAAGAAGATTGTATGCATGTTCAAGAGAGGTGTGAAAAGATGGACGTTGCTGAAAATAATAAACTTTTAATTACATCTGTTGAAAAATCTCATGAACTTATAATGAATGTACCCCATAAAATTTTAAAGCCTACCTATTTAGGGAATTCATCTACACCACCAGTCTTTATATCTTTAGATTTGACTCAATCACATGAAGAACCTGAATTGAATGATGAAATTAGTAAAAGATCTCCTAAGAAAGAGTTATTCAAAATTAGTGAATGAAGGTATACATACAAAACAAATTAGATTCTGATGTTGGGGAAACCAAAGTAAACATTAGATACATTGGGTCTTTGATGTTATACCAAGCACTTTGTGGGAGGCAACCCACGGTTATCTTTGTTATCTATTTAGTGTGATTCTTGTTATGTTGGATTGGATAATAGTGAGATGTCGGACTTTGATCTGTGTTTAATGTGTAAGAGTGTATTGGATTAATGTTGTGAGGTAAAACCTTCGTCATGACTAGATTTATATATGATTTATGGTAGTAGCAGATTGATGAGTCTATTACGACTTAGTTCTTGACCGGAGCTAAGCATTACCTTGCATCATGTAGATTTTGGACTTGGATCACTCCATTTCAACTCTATCACTTCCCTTATCTCACTTTGTCTTCATTGAGTAAGGTCATGAACTTACTTAGTGAATAACATCTAGATGAACTGCACTACTTTTATTTACCAGAGTGTGTATACCTTAGACTTAGAGTAACCCTGAAATTAGCAACATATGAGGGAATTCTGGTCCATGGGTGACAATCATATACAGCTTTGTAATGCACACAAAATATTATTGTAGTTTCTTTCGTTAGAAATTGAAAGTAGGTAGGGGAAATGTGAGTAGAAAGGAGATTGAATTAACCTCTATTATTGTCTGTTTATGAATCTGTGAGTCTATGTATTAGAGTTTGTGTGTCTAGGTTTGTGAGTCAAGTCGAAAGAGTCATTGGAGATGACAAAACTTATCTTAATATTTTAAACTTGTTAGCATCTAGTAATTTCTTTATAAATTTTAAATGTGTTCTTGTTTAATTTTCAGTTTGTACTTGTTCTACTATTTAAAATTCATTTATAGTGTTATGTCAAGCATGTTTAGGCTAGATTTACTTTCTACTGCATTATTCTACCATAAGTTATTTTTTGATATTTTTGTAGGATGTTTAGTAAATTGTAAAATAGGTCTTTCCCTACCACTTATTTTTGTACTTAATTGTTACACATGTTTGGGCTTAAGTTTGGGGGGAAAAGAAAATTGTTTCAAATTTAAACCTCATATGTTTTCAAAAGTATTGCAAATAAATTTGTATTTTATTTCTAATTATTATTGTTATGTGGAGTCATCTTAAGGATGTTAAAATTTTAAGTGTAGAAATGGAGTAGGAAAACTTAGTTGATATTTTTGGTGAAAAGGGTGAACCTAGAGTTAAAGATATTTATTAGAGAGCTTGGGAAAATGAATAACTATCTTTAGTAGGAAAAATTGTATTTTCTGAATAATTAAGGATTCTTAGAATTTTTATTTTCAAACATTTAAGGCTCTCTTAGAAAGTATTTTAAAAAAAATATATACATTTTTTCAAGTGAAGGAAAGTAATAAGTTTAACTTTAGAGGAGGATGGTGGAATTCAAAATCATTTAAGGACTTTTCTAGATATAATAATTGTCACATAAAAAAAAGAAAACAATATGGATCAAAAAGATCCTAAAAAGAAAAAAAAGAATAAAGTGAGGAGAAGCTCGAGGAGAGGTCATAATCAAAAATTTGTTTCACTTGAGTGTTTCAAGAGTAAAGAACTTAGAAAAATCCTAAGCTTGATTTTTATAATTATATTAGTAAAAAATATTTTTAAGAGAGTTCTTAAGTCTAGAAAGTAAAGTTCAAAGGATCCAAAGTTTAAAAAATTTGCATATATTTCTGAACAAGATAGGAAATTAAATTTCTATGTTTGATGATAAATATTTCAGACCATGGGTTAGTCTGATTCACTAGAAGTTCTTCTAATTTGAACTATTATATTTTTAGAATAAAATTTTAGCAATTCTAAAGGATGACCCATTAACTCTAATCTACATAAATTATTTTAAAAATGTAGTATTACTTGAGGACAAGTAATGTTTAAGTTTGGGAGATTTTTGATACGCCTAAAAATGTAATATTTTTCATACTATATTTTATGATGTTATTGCACTTTAAAGGTATGTTTCCTTGTGTTTTTGGTTATAGATACATCAAATTGATAAATTTGGAGTGATTGGAGTAGAAGAAACATAAATGAACCAAAATGGAGAAAATTGGAGCAAATCTGGTCGAATCGTGGCACACCGGAGCTATGGGGACCAAAACCAGACACTTAAGTACCTGTGCCTGGTGCTTAAGTGCCAAAAATGTCACTTAGGCTCCACCAGATAGAGAGGTAATGGTTTTTAGCATAACCTCTTCAATATACGTCGGATTTGGACAATTTTTGAAGTGGTGTTTCATGCATCTCCTGGGGAATTTGTTGGAATTGATAAAAAGGAGTTTCTAAAAGGATTTGGGGTGGTTAGAAGGAGTTTTAAAGAGGCACTTCAAGCACTATTTTGAAGATTCATTGAATATGGACAGTTTTGAAGAGACACTTAAGAAACTCTTGGGAAACTATAAATAAGAATTGGAAATGTTTTTAAAACTCCCTTGAATATGTCTTGGACTTTATATATAATTATAAGAAGAGACTAAGGCTTGGATAAGAAGAATAAGGCTTGGGTTTGAGCCCCAAGTGGGGCGGCAAGGTGAGAAAGAAAGCTCTTCTTTTTATTTCACTTTCTTCTTGGAGAGGATTGTAAGAAGATTGCTTTTGCTTTACAAGGAGAGTTTGATTTTCATCACAGATAAGTGTTTTCATTGTATTTTGATATGAATTTAGTACTTTGTTTGTATGGTTTCAAAGACTTGTGCAATGAAAAGTTTTTATTGTTTCTCCATGTCTAGTGAGTAGTTTTCTTTACTCTTTCTTCTTGTAATGAATTAGTATGCATGTGTAGTATATAGAATTGAGTAGAGTGAGAATATATTATGATGATTTTACTTTTTTCTTCATTTACATGTAAACTTGATCAACTTGCGTGTTAAAATCTGTTGTGAGAACATTTAAGATCCAGGATGGTATTGCTCAATCAACTGTGGTAGAATCACATGAGATTGTATGGATGAGAATGTAGTCCATATGGTTGAGTTCAAATAAATAGGAAAATAATCTTTAATGGGTTTAGAATTAGAGGAATTTAGAGTGATAGGCTAAAGCCCCCTATTTTGGTCTATTATTTTAGGTTTTGATGCGAGATATTAGCCTCCAGGTGGAGGGATAAGAGGGAACACTAGAGTGAGAGCTAGTATCTTCCCTGCCTAGCTTGTGTTCAGAACTATTCAAAATTTAGATTAACCAATGTTCTTTATATCATCTCTAGTAAGGGTAAAGAATATAATTGCTCATATTTGTCACAATCTCTCTCGCTACTTGTTTTACTTTTACGCATGTCACTAACTTCATTGCATGAGGAAGAGTACTTTTAATATATTAAACCTCACTTTCTGATTTTCACTAAGTATTTTAGTTTAGGAGTAGAATTGTAGTGATAATTGTAGGATATAATCAAAACCAAAACTTTATCAACCTTCGAAGCTTGAGCTTGTTATTCTAAACTAGAACTTCTCTTGAAAGCCGCTCTGATTAACTTCGATCTCAGTGGGATCGATATTCGGGACTAAATCAGAAATCATTATATTACTTGATAACAATACATATACTTGCATAGAACTCCTACAAATATAATTGAAATCTTACTTTACTTTGGATCAAGTTTTGGCGCCGTTGTCGGGGATTAAAATATTCAAGTAGTAGTGTCAACTTCATAAATCCTCACATATACAAAATATCAAGATCATCTAGCCATGTAAATTGACTCAATTGATTGATGAATTTGATTTAGATGATTTTAATGAACATTTTTGGTGAAGTATTGAAAGGATTTTGAGTTCAATTGGAGGGTCAATTTGGAGGATTTTTTAAATTTGGTCAATTTGGGCAAGTTGGGCTAGACTTGGGTCTAGATTGGGCTAGGCTTGGAATGTGGATTAATTTAATGGTCCAAATGATCAAGTAACATGTTATAAATATTTTTCATGAAGAAATTGAATGGAAATTTTGGGGCTAAGGCAATCAATCTGGTGGAATTTTGAGACAAAACCAATTTGAGGCAAATTTGGGGATTTTTTGATTTGGGTTGAAATTAAATAAAAATTGAGGCTTTACCAAGGCCAATTGAAGATTAAGTTTGATGTTTAGGAATGTTATGAGGAGTTTATAACATAAATTATGGCAAATTGAGTGGGTTATAAGTTTGATTGGGTGAGATTAGGTCATGTGACCAAAATTGGGGCTTTTGATTTGGATCAAAATTGGACTCAAGTCATGGGGCAATTGAACTTGGATTTTGTTTAGATTGGTCATACGAAAGGTGAATTTGAGATTAGAATTAAAATTGGGGGAAATGGGACCAATTTGATGGACATTTGAAGTGGATTTTGGGAGATTGGGCCTTTAAAAGCAATTTTAGGGGTTTTGGTCAAAATGGCCAAATTGGGTCATGTGGTAGTTGAGAAAAGAGAAATTGGGAATATATGGAATATTTTGGGAATTTTTGGGAATTTTTTGAATTTTTTGAATTTTGGGCTAAGGAGGAGTATTTTGGTAATTTAGCAATTTTTTGTGATTTTTGGTAATTTGGGTACTTTCAAAAGGTTTGAGATAATTTTTGAATAAATTTGAGTATTTTGGGTAAATTTGGGAATTTTGGCCAAATTTATGGTTTCAAGGGTACTTAGGTAATTTGGGTAGGTTTAAGGGCAAAAGGCTGAGTTGGGCATTTTAGTAGAGTTAAGGTGCCAACGACCATAAATAAGCCATGGACCAATGGAAACCCAATTTTGGGTCCTCTATATACTGGTCTTAGCTAAACACTAGCCTAGGTCCAGTGGGTTTAGGGGACCATCTACATGAGTCTCCCAAAGGATCATGAGATCAAGGTCAAGAAATTTTGGGTTTGTATTTGTGAGTGATTGTGAGTGAGTGTAGTGAGTGCCTTAGCTTTAGATCAACACTCAAGGTCAATCCTAAGGTCCAACAGTACTATAGGAACTCTCCTTGAGCTCCGTCAAAGTAGCCCCACCTACTAAGTGCTAGAGGTTAAGCCCAATATGTAGAGCTTCAAGTTGAGTAAAGAGGAGTTTAGGATTTCTAATGGTGAGGGCTCCTTTCTTAGTTTTCTAAGAATAGTCAATAGGAAATTCCTATGGCTAGACCTTAGGTTACTAAAGAGGAAGACTAGACCTCAACTAAAAGTGAGGTCAACGTCATGTTTTGGACTTGAGACATGTATGTATGTGTACTTATTTAAATATTGTGATGTGTGAGACCTTTATTTTTAATTGTATTGTAATGTTTGTGTTAGTTAGTAGTTTGTTTTAAAATTATTGGGTAGTAACTTTTGTGAGTTTTGTGATTTAGTTAGTTTAGAACTTAACTTAATTCTATATATGTTGTAAAGTTGAAAACCTGCTAACTTAGATCTTAAATTTAAATTTCTCAAACCGCTACCCTATATTTTTATTTTATCATGTTAGTGTGTTTGTTTTTATGCCGAGAAAGTGAAATCAAGTTAGTATGTTAGTTTACTTTTATGTTTATACCCACTGCTTAGAATTCTATTGAATCTGTACATGTTAAATTCAAATGAAAATATAGAAAATTTGATCAAAAACTAATTTTACTCTCGTTTTTAGTTTTATACTTGTATCATTAGGGTTTAAAAATTCCTGTTATTATGTTTTTTCTTAAATTTTCATTCCTGCTTATATATATCTGATGCTAAACTATTTAATCTGTTAAAAATTTAAGTTGGGGGGGGGGGCATGAAAAATATTTCAAAACTAGAATTTTATTTGTTCTCAAATGTGCTACAAATGAATATGATTTGAAAAGAAAAAAATTGATTATGTATATGAAGTTATATTAGGGAAGTAAAATTTGATTTTAGAAAAATGAGTTAGGAATTTAGTTGAACTTTTGAGTAATGAAGAAAATCTTTAAGTTAAAAGTTTTTAGTGTAGAAGTTAAAATTTTTAGTAATGAAGAAAACTTTAAGTTAAAAGTTTTTATATGAGAAAATGATTAATATAAGTAAACTTTAAGTTAAAAATTTTTAGTATAGAAAATGATAAATATAAGTGACTTGAAGAAAAACTTTAAGTTAAAAATTTTTAGTATAGAAAATGATTAATATAAGTGACTATCTTTAGAGAAGTAAAATTTGATTTTAGAAATGAGTAAGAGAATTTAGTTAAAATTTTGAGTAATGAAGAATATAAAAAGTTTAAGTAACTATCTTTAGTAAGAAAAATTGTATTTTTGAAAAATTTAGAAAATTTTGAATTTTATTTTTAATACTTAAATTTCTTTTTGACAATAATTTTCAAATCTATTTTTATATTTATAAGTAAATGACTTATATCAAGACTTTGCTTTAGAAAAGGAGAAGTGGAATTCAAAATCTTTGAAAGCCTCTCCAGATATAGTAATCCTTATCTGAAAAAGAAAAGAAAAAAAGAAAGAAAAGAAAAAGAAAAGAAAAAAAGAAAGAAAAGAAAAAGGAAAAGANTGAGAATGATAGCCCCCATGTGGAGGGAATCGAGGGAACTCTAGGGTGAGAGCTAGTATCTTCCCTGCCTAGTCGGTCTTCAGAATTATTCAAACTTTAAATTAGCCAATGTTCTTTATAGCATCTCTAGTACGGGTAAAGAATATTATTGCTCCAATTTAGTACAGCACAATTTGCATACTTCCACAATAAAATTCCTATACTTATTAATGATTCATAACAAGAAGAAAGAAATTTTCATATTTAGTGCTTTTCTTCTACCAAAACTTTAGTTATCTTTTTAAATTTTTATTATTCTATCAAAATATTGAAAGTACCAATAATTATTTAAATTTTCATTACTGCAAAAATCATCTTTAGTTTAGATAATTATGTTTTATTAAAAATAGAATGTTTGTTTTTCAATAGTGCATATTGCATATTCTCCCTATGGGTTCGATATTCAAGTCTTAATCAAAAAGTCTTATATTACTTGATAACAATATGTATACTTGCGTAGTATCCCAACATATATAATTAACAAGTTAAATTCTTATTTTTCTTCAGGATCAAGTTTCTGTTTTTTTTTGCAAAGGAAATATAAGTGAAATATAATCTAAATTATTGTTGTACACTACATATTAGTAGTATCTTGAGATCAATAACGCCCATGCTGACGCTATAACAAAACTTGCTAAGAAAATGGCATGTCCACTGAAAGATTCCATCAACATTAGAGTACAGGGACATTAGGTTCTATCTCAGATCGACCTTGATAATCTACATAAGCTCAAAAAAGAAGGGGTGATGATTGCAGTTGCTGACATCAACAAAGATTGGTGCAAGCCATTGATTGAATATTTGCAAATTGTAATGCTGCCAGAAGACAAGTCTGAAGCATATCACATCACAAGAAGAGCTATGTTATATGCTCTAGTGGTGATGTCCTCTATAGGAGATCATTTGATCAAATGTGGCAGATATGTCTAAGTAGAGCCAAAGCACAAAATATTGTCAAAGAAGTACACGCTAGATTGTGTGGAGCTCACCAGTTAGGGCTAAAGATGAAAATGAAGATTAAAAGACTTGGATACTATTGGCTAACAATGATATTGGATTGCATGGATACAGCTAGAAGGTGTCACATTTATCAAGTGCATGGGGTGGTCTTACACCAATGTTCAAATGTGCTACACCCAACCGTTACCTTGTAGTCATTCAAGTGTTAGGGCACGTACAAAATAGGTCCCATAGACCGTTCATCCTCTAAGGGACACAGGTTTATTCTAGCAATTACGGATTACTTCTCCAAGTGGGCAGAGGCAGTGGTGTTATGAGAGGTTATAGCACGACATGTTCTGTAATTTTTTAAAGGTCAGATTGTTTATCATTTTGGTGTACCACGCAAAGTAAATTCAGATAATGTAATAGCCTTCAAGAGCATAAAGATCAACAACTTTGTCAAGCAACATGGGATAGATTTGAGATACTCTATAATTTATTATCTTGGGACAAATGTCCTAGACAAAGCCTTCAATAAGACGATTGAACAAATTTTGAAGAAGCACTGGACGAGAGCAAAAAAGGGTGGCATGATAAACTATTAGAAGCTCTGTGGGCCTACTGGACAACGTTCAAAACTCCCACTCAATGTACACTCTACACACTTCTGTACGGGTCTGAGATCGAATTGTCGCTATAAGTATAGACACCTTCTCTCAAAGTTGTCTTTGCCAGTCAAATTACAATAGAAAAAAGTGCGACACTCAGACTCAAAGAAATAGAAAGTCTCTATGGAAAACAATTACAAACATAACAGCATTTGGAGCTCTACCAAGTAAGGATGGTGCAGGCTCATGACAAATTGGTCTGTCTGAGGGTGTTCAAAGTTGGTGACCTTTTTCTTATTCTCAAAAGGCCTATTCCCGCACACTACAAGATGGGTGAAAAATTCGAACAAACTTGGGAGGGACCATTTGTCATAAAAAAGGTCTATTCAAGAGGATCTAACCAACTGGTGGATTTACAGGGCAAAAAACTTATGTTTCCAATTAATGGCTGATATTTGAAGATTTACTAGACAATGTGACATTGCTTGAAATATATTTGTGGAAATCTTGCTTATGTTGGGGTTATTTATTTGGTCAAACGTCTACAACTTATTCCAAAATTTTGTAATAAAATTAACCTCAATAAAATGAAAATTTTTTAATTTGATCATTTTAATTTCCTCCTTTTATTTTTTATTTTGAAATCTCATTAAATTAAATTAAATTGAATAAATAAAATTTTCACCTGTATAAATTGAAAATTTTGTTTAATTAATATTTTGTTGTTGTTCATGTTTGTGCTGAAATTAAACACAATGATGTTTTTCTATCTTCTGCAGGAAAATGTCGGGTCAAAAGCTGATTTTTGCTTTTAGAGTTGACTTAAATCTCACATTGAATAAGGAAAGGGTAGCTCATGTCAGCATTGTAGACTCTGACTTGGACTTTGGTCAGGTCAACGTGGACTATGAGGGTCCCCTAACGGACATAGTCAGCCACCGGGAGAAAGAAGGATTACCATCACTGCTAAGGATTGGTACCAAAGAAGACTCCTCACTCAAGAGGAAGAAAACAGCAATACAACAAGATCCAATGGGAGGAACCAGTCATCTAGAGTCCATGATAACTCCATCGATGGGGAATTTAGTCAGTGTTGATGAAGAAAGTGTGTCAGATGAACCACTCAGAAGAATGCAATGTAGTAATGATAACCACTGCAAGCTTAGAGCCTTCTTAAGTCAAGAGAAAAGACATATATAAGAAGCAGAAGATACACTTACCCCAATTTTTTAGGGTAAAATTTATGACCCATGGATGAGGGAGACTTCCACCAGTTCGCCTGCTACAGAGGATGAGTTCTGGTTTGTTGTAGAGCACACAACCAGAAATTTTGGATTAACTTTGCAAAGGTTGCCTGATGTGCAGCGTTAAAATTCCAACACAAGCATTGATAAGAGGAACATTTATGGAGTGCCCGAGATGCATTGTCCTCCATTTGGATCTCTACAGTTCCTTTGAAGAATATACAATCGCCAACACAGGGTGCCTGCGGAAAGCGGACCCAGATACTGAATCATAAATTCCACTATATACAGAGCAAATTCAGACAGTTTACCATGGATATTGAAATGAGGGAGCAGCACTGACAACTGTAAAGGATTCCTACGATAGAACTAGAAAGAATGAACAGAGTCAAGAAGCGAGAATTTGAATTTTATGAAGAAATCTAAGGGAAAGTTGTCAACATCTTGGAAGGCTTAGAGCTGTATACAGGAGTTTTCTTTGAAAATGATGAGAGAGGAATTCTTGAGTGTGTATTAGACTTGAGAGATAGAGGTTGAGTCAGTCTGTTAATGAAGAAAACTTACTCAGAGCCACGGAAACGGATGCACGGAAAAGGCAGGATAACCATTCAATGTGGCTACTGCTACATTTTTTTTGAAGATAGGCTAGGAAACGCCCCAGGTATGTTGAGATACGACAAACTGAATCCTCTACCTTCTGAGATTAACAAAATGACTTAAAAGATGGTCAGGTGGAGAAAACTACAAGCAGACTGCATTCCAAATAGTTGCATAATCATAAATGAAGGAGAATGTTTCCCTCTTTGCATGGACCACCATGATTGTGTAAGGCCCTTTTGCACGGTGTCCTTCACAAGGCGAAGTAACATTTTGTTTGGAAAATAAATTGATGTTGTTGGCACTGAGGAATTCAAAAGATTCATCGAGATTTTGCTGTCAGTGGGTTCAGTACTAATTCTAAAAGGGAACATGACAAATCTTGCAAAGCACTACATTCCGACAGTATACAACTGTAGAGTTTCTGTGACATTCAGAAGAATGGATGAAAGTAAAGTACCATGCGAGTTCTATCCAGGCCCAAAATTGGAAGAGCTGCGCCCCTATGAGCTATGAGAGGGTTGCACCTCTAAGTACACATAAAAGGAATTCTTATCCTTGAACATGGCTTAGTAGGTCAGCTTGATCATGAGTTCGCTAATCCGACTTTTTTTTGCAATAGATTATGTTAAATTTAATTAAATATAATCAATTAATATTCAGAGTCTATGCAAGTATACGCATCGTTATCAAGTAATAATGGACTTTCTATTTAAGCCCTAAATATCGATCCTGCGGGGAAGGTTTAAATTGGAAATGACAAATTTGCTAGGAAATTCACAGAAAGTCAATTGAAATCACTGCCACTAATTTCAATTGTTGAGATGTAATCAAAATAAAATTTTTAAAATATTATCAGATCAAATATGCAAAATTTAAAACAGTAAATACTAATTTATTAACTATGTTCATGTAACGGAGATTCTTATGTGAAAAAGCATCCTTCCTACTATAATGAGGCTATGGTAAAATGAGATGAGATAAATTTTTATAATATGTATTGTGTCAAATAGAAGCAATTTTAATTCTTTGCCCTAATACAGTGCATAGAAAATCATTGGCTAATCTTAGTGTTTAGTCCTTAAATATATGGCTAGGCTAGAGAGATACCGGCTCCCACTCAAGAGCTCCCACTTCCCTTCACTTGAAAGCTAGCTCTCGCTTCAATTTTTAAACACTAAAACTTAATTGAAGATTTTAGTCTGTCACCCTAAAGGTTCTCCAACTCTACACCTAACAAACAATATTTCCCTATTTATTCGCACTTAATTCCATAAATGATGTTCTCCTTCATGGAATCAAATGTGATCCTTATTCTGTTGTAGAACTCAAACTCTATTTCCGGGATCATATGTTTCACAACACATTTTAACAAAATCAATTGGTCAGATCGAAAAGTAAATTAAGTTCAAAATTGAAAAATCATCACAATTTATTTTACAATTTAATATTGGCACATTCATATTATCTCTTCATTTCACCATATCTCAGAGTAGGGAGAAAGATAGAGGGAACTACTCAGACTTCATGGAAAGAAATAGCAAAACACAAATTTCATATATAAAAGAAATTTCATACAACACTGATAAATAAACAATACTTATCTAAAAACTCTTTCTCAAAGCAAATCCTTTGTAGCCTTTCAGTAGAAATGCAAGAGGAACATATCTCCCACTTTTCTCCATCTCCAACACTCTTACAAAAAGTTTCACACTAAATCTCACCACAAAAACTCTAAACTATGAAAAAAAATCTCTAATTGACTCCAATATGGAAGTGGAATGGAATGATGGTGCTAAAAATGAAAGTAGAGGAGTGAAAAACCTTGAGAAGCGCTTTTTATGATGAAATTTAGCCACAGATAGAGCCCTTGGTCGGTTCTCCAAGAGATGCCTCCAAAAACTCATCAAAATATCATCCAAATACATCAAACCTTCTAGAAACTGGGTCCACCTCTTATCGCTCTGTTGGAGATGGTCTGGCGCTATTGGCGCTGAGTAAAAAATATTCGCGTTAATTTGTTTTGCGTCGTGGGTGCTGCCCTCGGCGCTGCCGGCGCTGAGCATTTCTTCAAAAACATCATTTTAACTCCAAATTTCATTCTTTTTTCTTTCTTTTTGCTTTAAGCTCTAAAAATCAACAACCTATAAGAAAACATCAAAATACCTTCCATTAAAGTGCAATATCATCAAAAATAGGTATAAAATATGTCCATTAAAGTGCAATATCACAAAAAATAAGTATAAAATATGGGTCTAAAAATGCATATATTTTATGCAATATCACCAAAAATAAGTATAAAATATGGGTCTAAAAATGCATATATTTTTGGTGTATCAAAAAATGAGTATAAAATATGGGTCTAAAAATGCATATATTTTTTGTGTATCAAAATCCCCCAAACTTAATGTTGTCCTCAAGTAACTCCTTTACTACATAAAAAAATGTCTTATGATAAAGACCTTAACTTTTAGACTTCCATATTTTAGTTTTCCAAATATAATAGTATAACTTAAGAAAAATTCAAAACAACTTCAGTTAATACTAAAGGTGTAAAGGTAATCAATAATTAAGTCTAAGGTTTCTGATCCTCTATTTCTCTCATGAAAAAATACAATTTGTTATACTAAAGTCACTTAGAAAATTCATATGAAAAAGAACTTCATAAAACTTTATTAATAATTAAGTAACATTCAAATAAAAGTTTAGAAAATGTGTTCAATTCTTTTTCCTTAATTTGATTCAAGTGAAGTCAATTTTTAATTAGGAATCTCCTCAAGCTTCTCCCCAAATATTTTTTTTCTTTTTCATTTCTTTTTAGGATCATTTTTAATCCCTTTTTCTTTTCTTTCATTCTTCTCTTCTCTTTTTTATTTATATATATCAGGATTACTATATGTGGATAGCCTTTAATGATTTTGAACTTCACTATCCTTTTTTAAAGTTAAAAACTTTTTACATTTCTTCACTTAACAAATTTATATTAACTTAAAGATTTCATAAAGTNAGGCTTATTTAACTTAATATTTAATATGACTTTGAATTTCTTGTGATTTTGACTTGACATATGGCTTATCTGAAGGAGCTTCTCCATTGAGCTAAACTTCTTTAAAAGTCATATCTGTGAAACATACATTGTCGTCTGTGACCTAAAACAGTGAAAGATTATCGTTATGTTAAAACAACTTCGTGAGATTCTGCTTTACCAAACGAAAATAAATCCATGCACCAATGTTCACTGCAATATAACGAACTTCACTGTCTTCTAAAACGAGGCCTTAGAGATGATTCTCACAGTTA
Source organism: Phalaenopsis hybrid cultivar (assembly GCA_002079205.1). Lineage (NCBI taxonomy): Eukaryota > Viridiplantae > Streptophyta > Magnoliopsida > Asparagales > Orchidaceae > Phalaenopsis > Phalaenopsis hybrid cultivar. The sequence goes on from JXCR01146484.1 coordinate 110,922, forward strand.
ACTAAATGTGAAAGTTAATTTTTCTCTAAGCATAGAGCAATATAAATATCATTTTTTTTTTATATTTTAGAATAAATTTAATTAATTTATTTTTCGTTAATTTAAAATTATTTTAACCTAAGTTTGTTAAAAAAATATCAGAAGAAAAGGTTTTTGAGACAGTACAATAAATATGGTCGCGGATTTCGGATCCGTTTTGTGGTAAACGGGTCTCGTTCAAAGCCATAAAGTTTCCGTATTGAGAAAGTAATGGAGAAAAGATATATCTGCAAATGATAAATTACAAAAAAGGACATTAAATTTTACGTATATTATTATTATTTTTTATTTTCTTCTGTTAAAAACTGATTTTCCACCTGTCCCTATTCATTAGCGGGTAGCAGAGATTCAAATNACTCTGAATGTCGTAAGTCCTCTCTAGTCACGGGTTCGAATCCCCTATGTGTAGATTGTGGTACTCAAATATTTAGCACATCTAGGGATGGTCAAAGCTCTTCCAATAGCCTCGAGTCATTCCTCTAATACCTTCAACATTTAAATTTTACTTTTTACACTTACACAACCCAAATACTTCATATCAAATTTAGAAAAACCACCATTTTAACTTAAAAAAAAATGAAATACTCCTCATATATAGATAAACTAACATGTATGTACAAGCTGAAGTTTAGCTTTTAATATATAAATTCAAAAGAATTAGGTGATATATATACAAATCTTCCACACACGCACACACAACATAAACAAATTTAATCTCAAATTCAAATCTGCAAAAGCTTGTACAAAGATCTTATTTTTATGAGCTCCACAATAAGAGACAAAAAACTCCAAACTCCAAATTAAATCTCTACCAACTAATCTAACTTTCACCTTTCCTCCACCATCCAAACCAAAAGAAGCCATTCTTCTGTTGAATATCTTGTCTGCTCCTTATCTGCCAACAAAAAACCTCACATGTTCATCATCATCATTCCAGCCCCTGTCTTCATAGAATGAGAACACATTGACGTGATGTTCCAATGAAACAGACTTATTATTGCAATTCTCAGAACAGAAACTATTGATTATCTGCCTTAACCATTATTATCTTATAATATCCCTCCTGTACAGTTCCGGATTCAACATTATGACTTTTGTAAGGACAAAATGACGTTAGATGATGAACGGCTTCTTATTTGTGAACAGCTCGACACGAATAAATATTTGTTCGTTTGTGTACGATTCGTTTTGACTCGAAATACTACTAATCAATATGTATATTTTTGATGAGTAGTATTGTTTAAAAAATTAATCAACTACAAGGCTACGAAGATTTATAATTAATTAAAAGTATTAATGAAAAAAATAGATTAAGAATTATTAAGTTTGATTCAAATTATGTTTTAAATCTTGCCCCAATCTTTAACTTCTTATGACTACATAATTAGGGTTGTCAAAACGACTCTTGTTCGTGAACTGCTCGTGTTCGGGTAGCTAAGCAAATGAGCCAAACACGAACACAAACACATTTTTTGAGCTCGAAATATAAACGAGCCGAACACGAGCAAGTCGTTTACACGCCTGGTGGGAGCAGTCCCGGGCCAATGCAGGGAATTACAGAAACTGCTGCAGGAAACAAACAGGGAAGACGGATGCTTGACATACAACACTTTAGTTACAAAATCCTTCTTTTCATGTGAAAGCTTAGGAGATTCGGAGACAAGGAGAAGAAAACAAAGCTTTTCAATGGCGTTATGTGCTCAGTCTCCAGCTTGGTTTCTTCTATAAAACAAGCGGACTGTTGTACTTGCAGTAGATGGATGTTGACATGATAATCTGCAATGAAGGTGGCGTCATTCCTGAGACGACTGTGACGCTACAGCAAGATAGACGGCCAGAGTTGGAATAAAGCTTTGAGATCATGAAGAATGAGAATGAAGTTTATGTACATTTTTGGTTGAGAATGGGTTTAAATTGAAGGCAGATTGAGACATAATAGTATTATCTTAACATATGATATCGAGCCGACTAGAGTCGAGTTAGGGTTGGCTCCAGAATTTTTCAATCCAAAATTTTGGCTTGTAACTTGGCTTGTTTATTTCGATCGGATCTCACTCCGAGCCAAAACTCAAAGTAATTATCAAGCAATTAACAATCTTCCAGCTAAATTCAAATCTCATATCTCGTGCAATACTAATCTTAAGGATAATGTGAGGATTTTAAACACTAATGGTGATTAACCACTTATAATATACAGCTCATGAACTCCTAAACATAAGAAGTCATGTAATGCATGCAAGACCTACAACTCACATAACAATCATGTGATACTGACTAAATCTCTAGTACATAAGAAAATCAACCACAATATTCGAGTGTATATCTATAGAGATGTATTTTCAAGTTATTTTCATCTTTATATTAATTTTAAAAATAATTGGTTTAAGAAACTATAAATTAACATTTTGATAGTATATAAAAGAAAATTTTAATGTTTTAATTTTGAATATTTTTTATGAGATTTTTATAAGTCTTATTTATAAATTGTCTTCTTATTAACATAATTTCTTCATATTTTTATGATAATTATAAATATTAAAATAAGAAATTAATGATACATTTACAATTATTTAATAAATTTACAAGATTTATGAAGCTGTTTGATGTCTGTTTTACAATCTGTTTTCACCAAAATGTTCTACACATTAATTTATTTTATGACAATTTTTTTATAATTTTTGGTGCTTCGGATTTCAAGATATCCAGAGATTTATATAGATTTTGCAATAAAAATAAATAATTTGAATATTTACAAATATACCAACAAATTTTCAATGTAAATTTAAATAAATTCCTTTATAAAATTAATCATGGTTTTTTTTTTTTATTTTTCAAACTGTGAATGAATTTAAGAAAGTACGAGAGAAAAGAATGAGAGAGGAAGAAAAAGATGATATTTGGGGTTCTCAGTCGAGTTTTTGTTCAGCGAGTCAGTTAGAAAAGTTTACCGACTCAAGATAGGAAACAACTAAAATAATCTCCAATTTCAATAATTTTATCTTTTTGTTTTTTTTCCAAATTTTTATTTGTCCAAAATTTACAAAAATTGTAATATATTTGTATTTTAAAAAAATTTAGTGTCATTTTAATATGATACCCTCGTGCTGTTCTACACAAGGGTAATATATTTGTATTTTAATTAGTGTTTATGCATCATTTGAGCATATTGTGAACATGACTACTTTACTTTCAAAGCAAGCTTTATATATACTATGATTGTTATGATGAAATAGATATTATAGTTTTATACAACTAATTAAAAAATGTTATTTTATCATGAAATTTGTACATAAAAAAGGCCTACCATTATAATTTTGGTTGGCAGAAGATATTTCTTTGCTTGGAAGTGGGGCTCGATAGAATTTCCATAAAATGGGTTTATGATGTTGATGATGAGATGCTGTGAAGTGAAGAATTGTCAGCTTTGAAGTGAAGAATTGTCTGCTTTGAAGTGTCTAAATCGAATTTTTCAAAAGTAAAATCATACCGCATGAGATTAGGGTTTCTTATTAAGTTGAACAACCTCCCTTTACTTGGTCTTAAGTTATCTAGACTTATCCACATGATTTTAATTTTTATGGACAATCAGAAACAACACTATTCCTTAGCCTCTTCCAAGATCATAAGGAATATTGATGTTTCATATTACCATTTAGTTCCTTAACCCAAACAAAAACTCCAATATTTTCATATTTCTCTATGTGATTGCACTATTCTAACAACAACATTCATATTCTCTCAAAGCAGTGTATACTAATTTAATTATTCTGCTAATATACTTTTTCAGTAGTAGAACACAATCCATTTTTACTTAAAAGGTAGCCAATTCATAAGTAAATTAAGCAAAAAAGGTTAAAATTTCAACATGCTACATAAGATTTAACAATCATAAGGCATTGATAGTTCTAAATTACTTAGGTTACCAATTCAAAGGAGAGATATGTTTAGATACAAAGCATTAGGGATGACCATAACATGGATTTTATTTCAAGAATCAAAGATATTAAATTTTACAATAACAACAATCTCACCAGGACTTGTTCCACCGAATTGAAGAATTGTACAATGCTTTTCACTGTATTCTCCTCTCACTTTAACATGAAACTCTGACTTTTACTCAAGTTAACAATACCCCACACTCACAAACACTCTCTTTAATGTCTCCTTCATGCGTTCCCATATGCTCCTAGTTGTTCTTCTGAATGCTCCCTTCATTCTCTCCATTCATATCCCTCTCGATCAACTTCATCTCTTTGAAATGAGAGATTTTTATATGTTTCATTGCTTGAACTGACATAAAACCACGAAAAACTGTCACTCCCTGATATGCAAACCGTCTTTGACACAAACACATGTGTGTCTACGGCGGGTGTGCAAGAACGATTTAAGCAAGACTCAAACATGCAGGACTATGAGCTTGCAAGTTGACATGCAAACCGAACATGTGAGAGTGCACTAGTGCAGGTGTGAACATCAGTGACATGGGGCACCTGACATAAAGATGTCATAGAGCAAACATGTGGAGTAGCATGCCTATGGGAGGCGCAAATACTCGATAAGAGCATAAGAGGACATGTGTTCAAAAGTGCACAATAAGGGTGTCAGTGGTGAATATGCTAATGCAAACCAAGTAAAACAAATATTATGCAAGTGAAATTGGTTGTTTGACCTGCTGAATCAACCAAGAAGCAATGTAGCCAACGGACTAAGGAGGCCGACTAGACCAAAGTGATCGGTCGAGCGAGTCGGGTAGCATGTTGGACCAAAGTGATTGATCGACTGAGCTGGGGCCGTCAGTCGGAACTAAGTGGTCGGTCGAGCAGGCCTAGGTGGTCAGTCCGACCTAAGTGATCGGTTGACAGGGTCGGGAGACCGGACATATCGAAGTGCGCCGTCGACCGGACCAAGATGGTCGGTCGAACCAAAGTGATCGGTCGACCTGGCCAGAGTAGCCGGTGGGACCTAATGAAATGTCAATCAAACCGGGGCAGCCGGTTAAGGCAAAGTATAATGCCGACCGGGCCAGAGCAGCAAGTTGAGACAAAATGTGATTTAATGGGTCGGGGCAGCTAATTGAGACAATGTGTGATTTTAACCAGGTCAGGGCGACAGATCGAGGCAAAATGCTATGCTGGCATGCTTCATGCAAGGCACACATCTTGATAACAACACATAATTCAAATGATGATAATCGATAGCGAGTCACACTCATTTAATGATCTCACATAGACACTTAGAGTTTAGCACATGGATAAGTGACATAACCACCTCCTACTTTAGCGAGGCGTGTGGGGAGCTCCACCTTCAAATTTACAAAAAAAAAAAAAAAAAAATCTCCACAATGTTGTGAAATAGACTAACTACAATGTTTTTTCTATTATGCAACTCCTCGTGATTTTCCAAAGTGAGTTAGATACAAAACTTTTCTTACTTAAAAAAATCCAAATATCTCAACTAAAGGGAAAATTGAGTTTCCAATCCATTAGGATTTTAGTCTATGGTTTGCAATGAGAAATCACTTGGAGTCTCAAAGGATTTGGCCACGCATGTGCTTCCTAACCTAGGGCTATCTCTAGGAAATCGACGACCAATCCAAACTCATGTGACAATGCTGACTATTGTCGGTCGGCCAACTTGGCTCATGTGGGTGACTGAACCCATAAGACATAGCAAAATCTATTCCTAGGGCTAGCTAAGAAAGAAACTGCAAGGAATTTTAGATAGTCTCACCAACGCGGAGTTTAATGTCAAGTTTATTCATGTAAGATGAAGCTTTCCTAGTGATAAGAGAAATGGTGAGGTTCTGGCAAAGCTTTGACGAGGTCTGCTCCACTCCTTCTCTAAATAATAAAGAAGTTCTCATTTTGAAGGAGAGCCCGGAGAGATTCCAATGAAGTTCTGAACTCCAACAATGTTTTGGCGGTGCTACTACAATCCTTCCCCAAGTTAGGAAGAAGCTCTCCTTTAATATGGGAGAGGAGACACCTTGCTTCCTCACAAGAGCGCCCGACTCTCCGACTCCAAGCATTTATGCACCCAGGCTCGTTCAAAACTCATACATTTTTTTTATCTCCTTAATCCCCATGTTACCTTATCAAATTCCACCTGTATACTATATAAAACACTAAAATACCCATATGAAAGATAAAAATAACACAAATAAAGATACAACTAATATAAAAATAATACACATATTTGATACACATCAAATTTCTCTAAAACCTAAACATTACTTGCCCGCACGTAATTCAAAATCTAAAACACTAAAATATGTTGGAAGCTGATTGAGCGCACTCCTCCTGACATTACAACATATGCTCTCCCTTGCATTAGACTTCTTCCACATAAACAAAAAAGGCCAACTAGTTTATAATAAGCTAATTAGTTTGATTGGCTTCATTCACTTTGTGTACTATTCAAGCAAATCATTCCTCCATGACTTCCATGTGATGATAATATAAGAATTGAAGTATAACTTCCAACTATATAATATTTATCTAATAATTGAAGTTTTGATTATTTTCACTAAAAATAAAAACTCTTTTATAGTTTTTTGCTTCTAATAAATGTAGAAAATTGCATGTGATCAAATAATTTTTTTTCTTATGTTAAAAAATAATTAATTATAGTTTTTATATTTTGAAACACTCTTAAATGTTTTCATTAACCTTTCTATCTATATAACAATATGATTAATTATTGTTGACATTTTTGCATGTGATATGAACAATTTGGGTGGAAAGTATTAAAAAAAAGTAAAATTTAGTTATTAGATATGTAAATACACATGAATTGAGCGGTATATATGTAAATACCTCTAAAAAAATAAAGAAAAATTTACATACATATCAATTAATTTTTATACATTTATACGCCTAGCACGTAAGCATTAATTATATACAACACTATCTTATTATGCATTGAAATGCATATTTCTTTTTTCAAAAGTGTATACAAAAAAAATTTATGATGTAATATAAATATGAAAGATTTGAGTGATATAAATGTAAAAGAAGCGAAATTTAGATGATAAATATGTGTATACATAAGAAGTGGGTGGTATAATGTAAATTCCCCTTAAATTTAACTACGAATACAAGTGAGTCATGTCAGACTAGATGGCTTGAACTCGACTCAATAAGTGGCTCGTGAACTGAGCTTGATGAGCTAACAAACTAAGCTCAGACCAATCCAGACTTGACTCGCTGGATCGTGAGCCGGCTCGTTAAAAAAATATATTTATATAAAATATACTCAAGGTATATTAAATTTTTAAGAAGAAAATAACAATTTTTATTGTATAATTAGTGAATTTTTTATATTCATATTCTATTTGTTCAACTTATTTAAAATTAATATTATTTTATATTAAATAAGCTGGTTTACCAGTCTGTTTGAACTAATAGACTTAGAGTTTAAGCTCTGGCTGAGGGAACTAGTTCACAACCTAGTCTTTTACAGTACTTTTCGCCCTATTCGGCAATGGAAGACCTAGGGAGAGCACGCCGACAAGATGAGCAGCATAGAGGGCCCGAAGATGGAAGCGCTCCTGTGCTGGGCAGCACAGATCGGCATCTCCGACGATCCTTCTCAATCTCCTTCCACCTCCATCCCATCCCCTTCCTGTTTGGGCCATTCCCTTGTCGTATCCAACTTCTCTAACGCCGGCGGGTAATCACACCTCCCCTCCTTCTGTTTTCTCAGCCCAGTTATACGTATCAACCTTTCGATTCTCTTTTATGCGCAGGAGGGGTTTAGCCGCCTGCCGCGATCTCAGGATGGGCGAGTTAATCTTAAGAGTCCCTAGAACGGCGTTGTTGACGAAGCAGAGCGTGCTGGGAGATGAATGGTTGGCATCCTGCATGACGAAGCACCCTCATCTCTCGTCTTCGCAGGCAGGTCTCTTCCCTTTCAGCCGAATTTGAGCTTGTACTGCTTGTCTGCTAAGTCTGTTAGAGGTTAGGCGGTGTTTGGTAGCTTATTAATAGGGGGATTTAGCAATGTATTTAGCTTAAATCCAGTCAAACAGCGAAAAATGAACCTTAAATCCAATGCTCATTTAGCCCTATTTTTCTCACGATCTGCCTGATTTTCCCCGCGGTCGGTCTTTTTAGTCACGTAAATCCGGATTTATTAAATCCGAGCCGCAGGTGGATTTAGGTTCCGTGGCTTGGAAGCTTTTCTCCAAATCAAATGGATTTGATAAATCTGGATTGACTAAATCCTATTTAACGTAAATTCTTGATGTAGCAAAACACCGCCTTAGGATGAAACAATATTATGTGCATATGATCTGTTCGTGCGGATATGATGTACTTGGGGTGTAGTCTGGATATAGTGTGTATCTGAAGATGATGAATACCCCCTTCATGCTCACATGCAGAGAGCACGGAAACAGATGCTCCAACAAAGCATCTAGGCGCCCTGTGCATAGTTGTGAGGATGTGGCGGTCTGAATGCTTAAATATGATGGATTCGAATGATTGGGGGCTTCAATGTTATTTTCCTAACCAGCGACGTTGTGAGAGTGTTTGAGAGGGAGTGTGTGAGAGTTTGGACGAGATTGGTGAGTGGATTTCACTAATGTAAGAGTGTGAGAGTACTAGCAGGTGGAAATACACTGTAAGGGAGAATCCTTCCGGAGCAAAATGAGAGTTAGTCTGGTTTGATCGTTCTTACTCTGGTGTAAACTTGGTTTCTTTTGAAAATTTCTATTGTTTCATGTTTAAGCACTAATACGTTCTCTCATTTGGATTGATAATCTAAGTAACTTGAAGACGTTTATGTCATGTGATTATTAAAATCTTGCAAGATATGTTGAGATGTTAACTTGGCATGCTTTGTTTGCTTTCAAATTGATCACTTGGAATGCTAAAACATGTTGTGATCTAGGATGATAGAAGGCTAGGAGAACAACTAAGTTAGCATTCATGTTTTTAGGAGAATATGAATATTTTTGTCAAGTAATAGGGAAACACAAATGCTTTAGGATGATAATTGTAATATGAAACACCAAACATTCTTATGACCTTGGAAGAGGCTAAGGAGTAGATTTGCTATCGATTGTCAATGATATTTGAATCATTTGAATAATTCTAGGCTTCTTAGGTCCAATTCAAGGGAGGTTCTCTCACTTGATAAAAACTCTACTTTCATTACTTAAGTTTTATTTTGCAAAAATCAGGATTAACAACTTGTATAAATTCACAAACTTAAACAATTTAAATTAGACCTAGGATTAGTAAACTAAAAATTTATCTTTTTATAGAAAATTAACTCGTTATCTGTGTGATCGATACACAAACTCTTAAATTTGTATATTTGTTGAGTAACACGTATACTTGCATGACTGATATGTGCTTGACCGCATCGCGGATTAAGTTTTTGCTGTTTGTACTTAGGTGTACACCCCTAATCCACGCGTATAGATAACTACATTTATTATTTTCTTTTTTTTTTACAATTTCTACTAATGGGATTGATGCCCGAAAGATGATTTTTTATAGTAGTAACAACAAGATTTTTTAAAATTGGAAATATATATGGGCTATTTGACTAGTAGGATTCGGTATATCTTGGAACTCTATGTTTGCAAATCTTGGGGGTGTTTAATACTGAAAACGAGCTTTGGCATGATGAATGTTTAATATAGTTGTTTCATTGTAAGTTATTTGATAGATTTTTTTCAAGATTTTGCATTTAAATGAAAGATTAGAAAAAGCAAAAAGAGAAGTGATGTAAATCTTTTAAATCCCACTTCTCTTTGGTTTTAGTAAACTCAAAGTTTTTGCTAAAATAGATGGAAAATGAGTTTTAAGAAGGAAGATTAATGTGATTCAAAGAATCATATGAAAGTATTTATCCTAAATTCTAACAAAAGCTTGCAACCAAGCAATTCCATAGGATGAATTTGACCTGATGTAAGATAATATGTTGTTCAGTGTTATTTTTAATGTGATATTAAAGATTGAGTGCTATTTGTGTAAATATGAAAGTTTAAATGTGAAATATGTAAAAACATAAGAATTTTATGCTATTTATGTAAATGCCCCATTTTGCTTTTGCTAAAAAAATTGTTTGGTAAGATTTATGTGACACAAAGGACTTTATGTAATTCCTTCAGTCACGCTTCTCTTTTTTTAAGCAAATTACTTTATGGTTTGTTTGACCATTCTCGTAGTTGTTTTTAATTGTCTTTTTCTATAAATAAAACATCGGATCTTATAGTGTCAGCCAAAAAAAAAAAGTGCTCTGTTGTTACGTTTTTGTAAAATTAGCCTGATACCATATTTATGAATTCGGTCTGCTATTGAAACAAAACTTCAAACTTAAGGGACTTTATAGTAGAATAAAAATGAAGAAGCTCAAACATTTCTTCAAGAAGATGTGATAATATTGAGGAGAAAAGTTTTCACCTTTCAAACATATATGGGTGTGATCAAATGTTTGGTGGGATTGCCCTATCTTGTAATTATCACTAAACAAATAGATGGTGCGTTAATGAGTTGATCTATAATAGAAACAAAATTTGAGAAGCTTATGGATTTGTGAGTGGAAAAAAAGAAAAAAAAAGCTTTCTCAATGGAGTTGGAACATTGTTTATTGCAAAATATCTCGACTGGATCAAATATATGTTGGGATTGCCCTGTCTGGTAGTTGTCCATGATCTGCAATATTAGAAAATAATTCTTTCTTAATATTATTATTTTGGTTATATCGATAGAGTTTATCATTTTCAAATATGAGTTTATAATCATTAATTTGTATTGCATTAGTCATTGATCTATGTTTAGATTCTTTGATTTGTTGGAGATATCTTAATTGCTCCTTTTATTTTTTTATCTTCCCTTCTAGTAAGATATGAAACAAATTTTGCATAGGTTAGATATACTGATAAGGCAATGAGGAAGTTTGTTATTCTAGTGAGGCAAAATATTCCTTGTTTATGGGTTTGATGAGAGAGAATGGTGGATGATAAAAAAAAATTTAATTTTGAAATCTTTGTTCTTGAATTTTCTTCACTTGAGGTTTGGATTTGGAATATCGTAAAGTTGGTGTTCAAGGAAGGTTACATCCATAAAATTATAAATTGTTCTACTGATTGGCGAGTGGCATTTTCACCCTTTTTATTTTGAGAATATCCAATAAGGGCACCTTTGGTGGATTTAGTGTTTGTTTTCTTTTGAAGTTGAGAATGGATATGAATGAAGATAAAACACTTAAAGATTTTTGGATTAAGGAAAAAATGATTTGGCCTTCAGAATTGAATAAAGATTGGCTTGGATGTGGTTTTGAAATTTAAGTGCTATTTAGGGTTATCTATTAATAAGACAAATAAATATTAAGATATCTCTTCTTATAGATACTTATGAATATCTGTGGAGAATATCAATGATCTAATTATCTTGAAGAAAATTTATTTTTTTGAGCAACCTCATCTTATTGAGGGGTGTTGAAACAAAGGCTTTGGTGGATAATATCTTGATATAATACATAATTTTTTAAAATTGATTCAAAGTATCATTTGGCATTGTTGTTTTTTTGGACACAAATCCGATAAAAAAATAAAAAAAATGTCTCACTTTAGATTTTTTTTTGCCATCAAGAGAATCCAAGTGAGATAAGTATGATTATCGATGAAAGAAATAAATCATTAGCTCCAGAGGCATTTTTAATTCTAGATGGTCATCACGCCTGATTGTGGATTAAAATAAAATAGTAAGGTTTATAGGCTTGATTTGGATATGAATTATGAGTTGGTTTTATCAGATAAAAAATTTTATGATGAAGGTGATTTAAATTGTTATTGTTGAATAGATAAATAGTTATTTTTTGAAGTAAAATTCGAACGTCTAAGATGATAATATTGCAACATATGTTACTATCCATATTTAAATTAGTTTTGAATTTAAAATTGAAGTTTTGAGATGGGAGTTGGGGGGGTGATACTGGAGTTAACTCAAACCCCAATAGGGAAAGCAATTTTAATTAATCAAAGGCAAATGGAGGTTACAATTAGAGATGCTTGAAACTAGGAAATAAGAATGAAACAAGACAACTCAACTATGGCTGGGGGCGGCGACGACACTGCTGCGGTTTAAGGGGAAATTGTAACTAAAGTAGGTCGGAGTGGTTGGAAGGGTGGCGACAAGTGGTAAGCACAACAGGTGAGAGGTGGCTAGAAAGGGGGCTGGCATGAAGTTGTTCGGGTTAGAAAGCGCCTCACTGCAAGTTGTAGGGCCTGAAAGAGGGCTGACAACAAGTTGTGGGGGCTGGAAGGGAAAGGCAGTAGGTTGGAGGTGGCTGGGAGGGGCTACAATAGGTTAGAGGTGGTTGGAAATGGATTGGTTTGAGAGTTCAATGCCAAGCTAGAGACGGTCGACAGGGCTGGCAACGAGGGACAAATGGTTGAGAGGGATGACTGGCTGTAGAAAAATAGCATAAACTTTGTTTCAAGTGATGACAACGACCACCGCGATGGCGGCAACTGAGGGGAAGTTCTGGGGAAGCAAAAAATGATATAAAACCACCGCCTTTGGATGAGTTTTAGTCGGAGCATCTTCTCGACTTCGAATATAACCCTAATAGGAAAAAATGAGATACCAGTGGCTGTCCTTACAAAAATCAAATAGCAAAATTCGTCTTAAAACACATCGAATAACATACATATAGACCCGAGGTGAAGAGAATTGGGCCCCACTCCCAATAGGAGGGAACCCCAAGCTTAGGACCTGTCGGTACCTCCTGTGTCTGGACTAAATTGGTCCAGTGTTGCTAATCGCGACTTTTTCTATGTTTGGTGAACGATACCCGGTTTCAGTCTCTCGGGTTTGGGGGAGCTTTGATCCAATCTGTTGTAGCTTTTGTATCCTCGTAATTTGGAGTCAAATCTGCCATGTTGAAGGTAGGCATAGTTTTTGCAATCCTCGGTAAATTAATTTTGTAGGCAGTGTCATTCATCTTCTTGAGGATTTTGAATGGTCCGTCTGCTCTGTGCTTGAGTTTTCTGAATGATCTCATGGAAAATATCTCTTTCTTCAACTTGAACCACACCAGATCTCCTTCCTGAAATGTCACTTTTTTTTGCTTTATTAGTTTATGCATAGTACTTGTGGTTCTGCTTGGTGATCTCTTTTTCCACCTTGTGTATCCTCTGAATTTTTTGTGCCCTCCCCTCAGCATCCGCACTAACATCCAAAGTGAGAGGAACTGGTAGTAACTCAAGCAGAGTCAGTGGATCACTTCTATACACAATCTGAACGATATGCATTTCGTTGTTTAGCTCTCGAACTTGTTGTAGGCAAATTATGTCTAGGCTAGGAGCAGGTTCTACTGCTTGATGCTCTTTCCTATGAAACATCTTAGGAGGTTTTTCTAGGCTCTTGTTCACCACTTTTGTCGGACCATCTATGTGCGGGGTTGTTGTTGAACTGAATTAAACTTTAGTATCAAGCGTTCCCCACAATGTTTTCTAAAAATGGCTTAAAAACTTTGACAATCCCTATCATAGGCAATGATTCTTGGAATCCCATGCAATCTCACTATTTCCTTGAAGTACAAATCAACTACGTGTGATGCATCCAGTATCAGTGACACTACACAAAATAAGCCATCTTCGAGAACCTGTCAACCAAGACCATCGAATTTTTGTTTCGTTGCATCCTCGTGCCTATTATAAAGTTCATGCTGATATCCGCCCAAGGAGTCTCTGGTACTAGTAATGGGTATACACCCCCATATTTTATCCCCTGGTTTTGACCATGTGACAAACTCTGTACCACCTGACGTAGCGCTCCATATCTCTCGTCAATTTGGGCTTGAAGAAATATTTTCTCACTAGTGCGAGGGTCTTATCTTTGCTAAACTGACCTGCCGGTCCTCCGTCATAATTGTCCTGAACGATGGGACTCTCTCAGCGAGCATTTGGGCATGCACAACCTACTCTGGTTGAACAAATAACCATCGGCTCGGCGGTACAGTCATGTGGGCCTCTTCTGTTACCGTTCCCAAATTCCCCTAAAATTCTCGTTTGTCTTGTGTTATTCCTTGACCACCTCAAATCCCACAAATTTGGCTTGTATGGAGGTGATCAAGAAATGACGGCGGCTCAAGGCCTGCAAGCACGATCTGGAATGATGCTAAGAACTCTCAACCCAAGATCATGTATATCCTTTAACTGGCTCTGATTGTTAAAAAATTTCAGTGCCTCATGATCTGTGAATAAAGTGAACTCGCTTGTTAGCAGGTAGTGACTCAAATGGTGGATGACTCTCATAATGACATAGAACTCTTTGTTGTAGGTCGAATACTTCTCTCGGACTTATTCAACTTCTCACTGAAGAAGGTTATAAGGTGTCCTCCTTAGCTCAGCACTGCTTCACCCCACATGAGAGGCGTCACACTCTACCTTGAAGAACTGGCTAAAATTTAGCAAGGCTAGTATTGGGGCTTGCATCACCTTTTCCTTTAGGGTATCAAAACTGGATTGGGTTGTCTCTGTCCACAAAAACTTCTCTTCCTCCAGAAGCTTTGTCATGGGACCTGTAATGATACTGAAGCTCTTGATGAACTGCGTGTAAAATGACGTTGCAAATGCTCCTCCTCAGTCTTTGTAGGGTCAATCTAAATGTTTGCATTGGATACAATATAACCCAAAAAACATACCTGAACCACCATGAAGTGACACTTCTTCGGGTGGGCATATATTTTCTCCAAATGCAGAACCTTGAAAACCGGCCTCAGATGCTGCAAATGCTCCTCCTCTGAGCTATTGTGGACAAGGATGTCGTAAAAAGAAAAAAAAACAACCACGAACTTCCCTATGTAAACCCAGAACACTTGATTCATCAGTCTCATGAATGTGCTAGGTGCGTTGGACATTCCAAATGGTATGAATGTCCACTTGTACAATCCATCTCTGGTCTTGAAGATAGCGTTCCATTCATCTCTCGATCTCATTTTGATATAATGATACTCGTGCATGTAAATCTTGGAAAATGCTATGGCTCCATGTAATTGATCTAGTAGGTTAACCAAGTTAGGTATAAGAATCCAGTATTTGATGGTGATCTTGTTAATCTGATTATTGATACACATCCTTTGTCAAACATTCTTCTTGGGCACCATCAATGCGGGGACAACGCACGAGCTGATACTTTCTCTCACCAATCCTCGAGTAATGAGATCCTGCACTTGTTTCTGTAACTCCTCGTACTCTGCTGGCCTCAATCTGTATGCAAAATTGTCTGGTAACGTTGGTCTTGGGATAAGATATATGACATGCTTAATATACCTAAGCGGTGGTAGACCCTCTAGCAGGCTGTCGGTCATCACCTCATGAAACTCTGCTAACGGTGGCTTGACCGTCTTCGGTAGGTTTGACACCTCTTTAGTTCCCTCTAAAATGACTAAGGCTAGTGCCATGGGGGCTTCTTGAACTCATTGTATAAAGGTGGTGCATGGGAACTCAGGCTTCTCCTTTACTGATGCATATGCTTCTAAATCCTGATGGGTAAGAGAATGTTGTGTTTTCCTTTTCGTGAACAAGCACGTGTTCTTGAAGTCATTGTGTTGTGTTTTGATATTGAACTATGACGACCTCCCCAACAAGATGTGACAAACATCCATGGGCACTACCTCACACCACACTTGATCTTGTAGTTGGTCTCCAATGAAATACTCTACCGGGCACCGTTGATTCACTCGTATCTCGTTTACTTTTTTTCAACCACATCAAAAAATAGGGCCAAGAGTATTTTTGTGTAGCCAGATCCAACTTCACCATAAAAGCATAGACCACATTCTCATAGCTTCCTCCATCAATGATGAGGTTGCGGACTTGCTCTTACATGTTACACTTAGTGCAGATAGAGCTATAAAAAAACTCATTTTTCGCGAACTTCTCGTGTTCAATTTGTTCGTTAAGCAAACCAAACATATAAATTTTTTAAGCTCGAATTATAAACAAACCAAACACAAGCAAATTGCTCTCGAACAGAGAAGAGCCGAACACGAACAAATTCGATCATGCTCGGTTAGTTTTAGCTCGAAATTAAAAAATTATATATATTATTTATGTAATAAAATTCTATATATTTCTATTTATATCTAAATTTAAATCATAACAACTTTTGTAATCATGTGATTTCGTGCCTCTACTATACAAAAGTAGTGCAAGCTCAAATCCAATACCCTTCATCTATTTTTATTTAATTTAAACGTGCTAATTTTAAGTCGAACACGAGCCGAGCATGAACAATAATATGTATATCAAGCAAAACACTCACATGCTGCTCATGAGCCATTTCAAACACGAGCTAATTTTGAAAGAGTGAAACACGAGCTCAGCTTGCATGTCGCTAAAGCTCGGCTTATTACAGCTCTAGGTGCGGAAGATATTTTGCCTTTCCCACGAGTGATCTTTTTGCGGTATTGTCTGCGGGGCTCTTCTTTCAACTAGCATTTTCTCTTCATCTCCCTAGAGCTGCTATTCCTCGCTCTAATCCTCAGTTGTTTCGTCATCACCAACTTCGTCTACGACACCTTGCTCGGTGAAGGACATGACTCAGCTTGTCGGGCAACAGGAGTTAATGTGCCCATATCCATGACATTTGAAGCATTTCCAGTTTGGAATTGTACCGGGTGTGTTGCTCTACTCTGATTTCTTTCCACTTTAATCTACGCCATTTCTCTTCCCAATCTTTCCACTCCTCTAGGCGTGCTTCTGCTGGGACCTACAGTTGTAAGGGATAGTGTGAAAGGAGGCGGATATCTCTTCTGTTTCTGTTGTCTCCACTTTCAATGCCAAGGTCTGCACGTCCCTTAGTGTCAAATATGTTTGCAGTTGAACCACATTACTGATGGCGAGCTTCTGACCTCCAAAATACTAAGCTATGAAGTGTTCCTCTGTCTCATTCAGGTCACATTTCAACTTGAACTGCTTAAATTATGCCATTTATTCGTCTACTGATAGCTTCTTCTGCTGCAGGTAGTGGAGTTTCATGAAAATATCCTGGTTGCAGTGTAGGGGTAGATACTATCGGTGCATTGCTTTTTTTATCTTTTTCCAAGAAGTAATATAACCCTGTTCTTCTCTCCATCTCTTCCTCTTCTTTTTCTCTCTTCACAAAGTGGCATTCTTCGTCTGCTTGATACCGACATGCTTCACTCTTCTGTCAACGGACATGTCCTTGTATTCGAAGATACGCTCAACAGTCTGCATCCACCCGAGAAAATCATCTGGATTCATCCTTCCGTTGAAGTTTGGTAGGTCCACCTTAACTCCCAAATCTTGTTCCTTTCAGCAGTTAGTTCCTCTCTCGACCTTATTTGATGCTGAATTCCAAAACACCCGGGTCGATTCTCCTCTTCATGGAAGTCATCCCTATGAAAGGGGTTCAACTGCTCTTATGTATCTCCTACACGAATCTCACTATTACAGTCAGTGACCTTACATATGGTCCTTTCTTTAATGGCCTCGAGCCGTTGTAGCCCTCGGTGGAGTACTCGTTGTATGCATCCTTGGTAAATCATGCTAAGGTTCCGAGAATTGCCTTCTCGGTGGCATTATTAGGGTTTAAGGGTGGATATGTGAGAGGTGTGTAGGTTGGGGAAAGATTTGAGGAGGTGGAGGTAGGTTTGCGTATGACGAATGCTAGGAACCTTATGATACAACTAGAGTTTGGCTAACTCTGATACCAAATGATATCAGAGTTAACCCAAACTAGAGGTTAAAATCAGAGACACTTGAAACTAAAAAATAACAAAGATACAACACAAATCAAATTGGGTTGAGGACGATGATGGCGGTGTTGCGATTTAAGGGGAAATAGTAACTAAAGTAGGTCAGAGGTGGTTGGAAGGGCGACAACAAGTGATAGGTAGCTGGAAAGGGGCGACAACAAGTGGGAGGTGGCTGAAAAGGGGACTGACAACAAGTTTTAGGGTGCAAGAAGGTGGTCAACAGTAAGTCATAGAGGATGGAAAGAAAAGGCAGCAGGTTGGAGGTGGTTGAAAATAAGGTGGCAACTTGTAAGTAGGTGGCTTTAGTGGTAGGCAGCAAGCTGGAGATGGTTGGGAGGGCTGATAGTGAGGGGGAGATGGTTGGCTATACGAACAGAACATACTCTCTTTCTGAGCGACAGTGGCAACCAAGGCGACAACAACAATGGAGGGAAAGCTGTGGGTAAGCGGAGAATGATAGAAAACCACCACCATGGGACGAGTTAGAGCTGGAGCATCTTCTCGCCTTCAGATACAATCCTAAGAGAGAAAATGAGACCCCAACGACTATCCTGGTAGAAATTTGAAATTAAAAATTGCCCTAAAACAGAACAAATAACATTTATATAGAACTAGGGCAAAGGGGAGTGGGCCTCACTCCCAATGAGAGAGAACCCCAAGCTTGGAAGGATCGATTGTTCCCTCTTGTGCCTAGACCATACCGGTCTAGTGTCGTCAATCAAGACTTTTGCCGCGCCTGGCGAACGATGTCCTACATAGTTTTTTTTTTGGGGGGAGTGTGGTGGGTGGTGGACAAACAACTTAGAGTCTGTTTGGGGTAACTGCAGTTTATCCAGATAAACAACTTATTCTCTTAATATGTCGATAATCAGCTTATCTTGATAAGTTGGCTAGTTGTTTGATTTGTGCGTTTCAAAAACAGTTGATTCTGGATAAATGACTATTCCACCTCTGTTCTGAATAAACTGTTTGCTGTTTGTATTTTGCGTTTGGAAAACAACCTATTAACAAATTTTTGGTTGATAAAAAACTGTTTACACATTATAAAATTTATTTTTGAAAAAATTATTTTTAAATTATGTGTAACATAAATTGTAATAAAGTAATTTACATTTTACAATAATTTTTAAATAAATTAAATGAAGTTTAAGAAAAAAATAATCTCAAACAGAAGAAAATATGCAGGAGCTAAAGGAATTGAAGTGAATAACTTCTTATAACCCTTACTTTATTAGACAATTAACACAAAATACAGACACACACACACATTGCATGACAAATTTGTAATTTTATAGCAGTATAAATTTTTTATTCTGACTTCATCTAAAATAGAGTTTCAGATACAAAATTAAAACCAAAATACATATTGAAACTACAATTAGTAATATGATTATAACATTCAATTTAAGATGCAAAAGTAACATCTTCTGAAAACCGTTGTTCGGTTGGTGCACGATCGAACCCCGAGCAACATTTTGAGGTTGGGAAACACCTGAACCACCAATGATTGTCTCTGACTGTGACACCGTCGAACCCATTGCAATGTTGTTCGATTGGGATAACGTTAAATTTGAAAGGTTGTCTGCCCATCTGAAGAAGCTGTAGTTCGCCGGTTCGTGTTTCCACATCGGGAACCTATAGAACTGCCGCTCGTAGCTATGTTGCAAGCGTGACGTCAGTAACAAAGATGACATTCCGCAGCGGCACATCACTTGTCCGAACTTCCCTGAATATCTGGAGCTCATCGTCTTGCAATTATTAAAAAGATAATATAATAGTAAAAAAATAGAGCGGTTTCCCAACGACACATCACTATGTAACATGACCATGAAGACATGGGCCATCTAAGCTGCCCTTAAAATAGAGAAACCCCAAATATTCTCTACCTTACATTTTTAGTAAAATGAAATGGTGGGATGGAAGCCTACCTGCAATAGTTAGCAAAGCTTTGAAACAAAATATTTTTCATGAGAAAAACTAATGTCCATCATTTATGTAAAAATTTAAGATTAGGTGTTAGATATATAAATTCATAAGAATTGAGTAGTGTGTATGTAATCTTCCATCCCAGAATTTAATAAGTAAACAAATTTCGAAGGACATGTATGACAATATCACCTGAAGTTAATCTTATATGAATGCAAGCATACATCAGTCTATTAGCATAGCTGTTACGTGCTTTGCTGAATGAAAGCTGGTACAAAACAAGCATTAGCAAAGCTAACAACATAATTGTCGGCACGTTTAAAACATGATACTTTACAAAACAAAGACTTTTGAAAGCTCCTAAAACTGAAGCTACAATACGCAAAAGTACTTCAAAATTCAGAAGCTGACCAGTTTGAAAGGCATGAGAACTTTCATGCTACAACAAAAGTTTTAGCTTCTGATAACTCTTGTAATTAATATTAAAGAAGATTAATCAATCCAGCCTTGCTAGATAAAAATCAACTCTAAAAATTGCTCAAAAGCTCCACATTGAACAATTGTTGGAATACATGCTTAGGACTGTGCGGCAGTAAATTGCGGGGTGGCTAGAAATGCCCCTCCCTCCCCTAAACTTTGTATAACCATCCATAATGTTTTTAAAGTTACAAAACTGTTTCCTACAACAACCAAATTTGTAGCTATATACAAGACTAGTAGATGAGGGTGGAGATGGATTTTAAGAAAACCCAATAATCCAGATAATGTTTTTCTGTCAGATGCATAACAAGCCGGCTCCATTCCAATATACCCAGAGCAAAGAATCAATTAATATTGGCATCTACGGTTTTCTGAAATGTGATCTAAAATCAAGCATGAGTTCAAAATACGAAGGTCGCTACATGCAAGCAACATTCTTGAAAAGAAGAAAGCACAGAACCTGGATTGCTTGGCAAAAAGCAAAAACAAGGCAGTCCAATTAATATGGAATTCCACAGAAACTGGATTCCTGAGAACAACAAAAGGATATCAAATTTTTCGGAAATACAACAAACAAAATAGGAACAAAATTTTGTCCATCTTCCTAAGAACAAAATTCTGCTATCCTTCCTGCCAGCAAGCATCTCAAACTACCAAATTATGGAAGCAACGGTTGCCGAGAACAAAGTTCTGAAGCCGTCCAAGTTGCTCCACACGTGGCAGTTTTTAATAAGCCTTCCATTTATCGACACAATAGATTTAAATTTGAAACAGAAAAAAGAATTCGTAAAACCAACATCGGCACAACATATCCTTTCTACCAGCAATTCTCAATCACAATCAAAGTTTGGTTCAGTGAGCTTTAACTCCAATTTCGTTTCAGAAAGCTTCTAAGAATCCTACACCACCGTAACAGAGAAAATAAAATCTTTTCTTTACCTTATGCAACCAAAAGCTAGCATATAAAATCATTTTCTTTACTTTGTAACAACTGTATGACTGATTAAATACAGTAAACTCAGCCATAAATACATGGGCAACAGTGTAGATCCATTCTAACTGCCCCAACATGTTATTTATAGCAGCGGTTGCCCTTAAATACATGGGCCATCCAAGCTGTCACATTTTAAGAAATATTCACTTGTAAATGCCCAACCCAAAAATAACAAAACATCACCTGGGACATAACATAAAGCCTCTTCAGTTTATATCCAACCCAACAGTGAAATGAAACAAATTTACCATGTGTTCAATTACCATAGTAAAGACTCCAGAAGGAAAAAAAACAAATGAGAGTATGCTTGAAAAGCCAAATGAGAGTATGCTTGAAAAGCCAAATGAGAGTATGCTTAATATATATGCTGAGAAATTAATATGTGCAGCCTAATGAGCAATGGGGTGTCCAACCATCAGTTACATGATAAAAAATTAATACGTGCAGCCGAAATTCACACCTGCATCCAACCAGCAGTTATATCCAATTCTTTCCAGAGGAAACAATTAAATGAAGCATAAAGTATTATCCTCATCTTCCATACTATTGGCTTAACAAATTTAACATAAAAGCCTATTACTTTATAAATTGATAAGCAGTTAACTGAGGGACCTTAATATGCACGAAATACCCACATCACCAACTGTTGATAAGCAAATTGTGATCAATTACACAAGACTCCATGTCAACAGGAATGCATATTTTGAAACTCAGATGGAACATAGCTCATATCACAAAATTGTAATCAATTACACTGTCAATTGTAACATCACACAATCCAATTTTGAGGTTCTTAGGCAAAACCTAGGAAACATAAATTCAAAACAAACTACTTCCATTTTAAGAGACATACAATCAAAACATGGCATAGTTTAGATCAATGTACACACAACATTAAAACCATGACCTCACCGATGTCGACACCTATTGCTTGATATAAAGATTCGAGTGTAAAATACAGAAGGTGGCATAAATCAAGAATTGCATATCGCATTTGTTATACGCTCCCTTAGAGCAATCGTCTTCTCTACACATTCGCCATTTTGGGTGTTAAATTCTTGTGACTCCAAAACTTCCTCTGGGATAGACTGCCCAATCGGAAATTTGAATGCTTAAGGGGGTATATGCATGTCATCAACGACAGCCATGTCGAAGTTTGTATCAAACCGAGGGGGATGCCGTCTAATGAAATTTTGGAGCGCCATGGTGACCACCACAATATGTACCTATTTTTTAAAAGGTTACGTCAATATATCGCGTAAGATGACCCATTTCTTCTTCAACACATCAAATGTTCTTTCGATTACGCGACGTAGGGATGAGTGACGTTTGTTGAACATTTTTTTCTACCACGTGCGACACCACTAGATCTCTCGAAATCAGGAATGTGATATTTCGTGTCTGCGAATGACTTTAAATACCCTCTCCAAATAATATTTGTTTGCATCGAAATACACTATTAGTGACTTGAAGACAAAAACAAATAATTTAATAAAAGTTAGCGAACCTGGAGGCGGGTGAGGGAAACACTGTCTGTTGTTATTTGTTGTTTAGCTAAAAAGACGGTTGTCATGTGCACTCTCTTCCCATCCGGCCATCACAAATGTAAAACACATGTTGAAATCACATACAACCATCACATTTTGTGTGGGTGAACCACACCGTCCAATGTACGCTACCTCTTCATCGCTAGGTAGTCGGGCATCCGCGCGTGTGTCGTCAATTGCCTTGATGCAGTTCTGTATTGATTTGTTAGTGATCCCAATGACAACAAAAAAATTATATTCTGAAGTAAAAACAATGGCATGTAGCGCGGGTCATTTGCTATTTTGTTGGGAGTTCTACTGAAAGTTGGATTTTCTGACTTAATTATGTGTGAAGCAAGACTAATTAGTGCTCTTATATCTGTGGAGAAGTATTGACTTATTGTCTCGGATGAATGTTGAAATCACTCCATAGCTCATTTGATTGATTCATTCTGGTCGAACCTACAAGACCGTGGTTGATTCGTAGTTCGTGCAGAAGATCTAAAAAAATGGGTATAGTCATACTAAAAATGTTGTTGAATCTTATGAGATGTCCATCAAACATCTCGCCCACTCATTTATCTTCAATAAATGACGAGGTCATTCGCGGTGTTCGTACTGTGCTAGAGCAGTAGTACTCTAATAGCAATATAAGAATCGCCGCACCCATTCTTTTGCGGCGTTCTCGATATAACAATCGCCGCTGTCGATCCATCTGCAATAAATGTTTTGTTATGCAAGAAAAATTTCTTAAAGTAAAGGAGAAACTATAAAGTAGGTGGTGGGTCTAATCTCGTCCTGTCAATTCTTTAAACTTATTGGAAATAGTCTGTCACTCTTCTTTGTTAAAGTAGGTGGTGAGTCTATTTCCAAGTTTAATCTTCTTAATACAAAGATTGCAGAAAATGAAGGTCACTTCCTTATCCTACATTGCTGATGTAGGCCCTTCTTTATTTTTAGCCATAATGGAATCAAAGAATGCACTCATATTGATGGTCAAATAAGGCAGCAATGGAAACAATAACGTAGCATTGGATAAAAAAGAAGTCATGTAATGCAATTCTTCCAAATTGAAGTACAAAAGTTTCAAAATATAATTAATATGAAAGATTGCTATATAAAAGAAATCAAAAGTTTTTCCTTTCCCATAGGTTGCATTTGGAAACCATGACACAACAAAAAGATAAGTCTGGCATGCAGAGCATCCTTTGGCTATTCTAACTCTATTCTTTTACTCAATAAAAAGTGTTGGAAACTCTAATTTCTCCATTTTGATAATTTTTCTTCTTTAGTGCATATCAAATCCTCTGATATATAATATAAATTCATGTATACAACATACAATTATATCCTTCAAATTCATCTATACAACTACATCTCCCCTTTGAGATTGCACCAAATTTAAGCTAAAGTGAGTTATATTACATGAGACAAATGAACATTTTAAAGCATCATAAAGCTCTTTCGAAGGTCTTAACATGTGCGCGAGTATAATATTTAAAAATTTACATCATTGTAGTAGTCATCCCCATCATGCATAAGTGTAATAACACAAAAAAAAAAAGATTCATGTCATCACATTATATGATTTCTAGATGCATAAGGGGTAATTTAACAAAAAACAGAATTTCGATCCCTTCAAAGAAGAAGAACCGATCGAGGAGTTAGGGTTTGGCTCATTCATTACAAATAACAAATTTCAACTGATAAGTCCTCAAATTCTCTACCAAACTTTTGTCGAACTGTGTTTGATTTGGCAACAACTCAATACCTACTCAGAAAGAATCCACATGAAACTCGCAGTTCGAGAGACGAAACCGATTTGAAGCCATTCAGCTGCACCTTAAAGGATCTTTTAAAATAATAAAAAAAATCTAATCACAATTAACCTCGATATAAGATAGCTATTACTGAGCCAAACACGATCAAACAGTTAGGGTTTGGCTCATTCATTTCTCATCCATCTTGCTTCTCCGACAAGAATAAAAAGGTGCAGAATGGCGTAATAAAAAAAAAACAGAATAGCCATCCAGATCCCCCAACGAACCGAAATGTCAGACGATGGAACCAAAAGAAGCATTCTTAAAATCATACCTCTTCAGGGACTCGATTAGGCTTATAGCAGGGAGATGCGAAGGATTGGGAGAAACCTGCAGTGTGAGAGACGGAACCGTTTCACGACTTGCGAAATTAGGGTAAAGGAGCGAGGAGGGGCATCGACAGTCTTTCGCCCCACGTCTAATAGTAATATGCCAACAAAGTTTTAAAAAACGCCACCGAAATGAGATTTCCAAACAGACGGAGGCGTTTTCAGAACTCCACCGCTGCAAAAAAGCTCCGCCAAACGCACCCTTATTGTTTGTGTCCTTATCTAAGTTTGGTGATTGTTCCTTAAAATATTCACTCTTAAATGCATCACTATATTCTCCCTCCTCGAGTTTAGGCCTTAAAAAGACAGATTGAATGAGAAACTAACAATGTAATTTTTGCCTTAAGCAAGTTTATTTATTTATAGTAAGTTGCAATCTTAGTTTGACATTAGAAGAGAGTGAAATATTAATTTTTTTAGAGAATTACAGAATCTATGTTTACTATCTTTCTACTCAGATTACAATTCTAATATTATAATTTTATGACATGAGGTATGATTGTGGAAGACATTATCGAGAGAATAATTGATTGTTTATTGTTTTTTGTTGTCTATTATATGTTTGAAACAAGAAGGCGATATTTTCTGTCATTTATCTTTGTTGTTCATTTTTTTCAGTCTAATATTTCATCATTAAATTTTTCTTTCGAGGTTAATTTTAAGTATTATAGTTGTCGACTTGGCCATTAGCTTTCTTGTCACAAGTTGTCATAGTCTTCTTTCTAGAAGGATCATTCACATATGTTTTGTGCCGCTCGTTTTTTTATGGTTATTAGCTTTCAGTGTTAATGAACGACCCATCGGCTTGGAGCATAGGCTTTATGTTGAAGGACCTATTGGCCTTATCAGAAGTAGACNGAAGAAGGTGATAGTTTCTGTCATTTGTCTTTGTTGTTCATTTTTTTCAATCTAATATTTCATCATTAAATTTTTCTTTCAAGGTTAATTTTAAGTATTGTAGTTGTCGACTTGGCCATTAGCTTTCTTGTCACAAGTTGTCATAGTCTTCTTTCTAGAAGGATCATTCACATATGTTTTGTGCCGCTCGTTTTTTTATGGTTATTAGCTTTCAGTGTTAATGAACGACCCATCGGCTTGGAGCATAGGCTTTATGTTGAAGGACCTATTGGCCTTATCAGAAGTAGACCCCGATGTACTTGATACAATCTTGAAAAATGGATTGTGAAAAGTGGAGAGTAAAAAATGAGATATTGAATGAATTTTATTCTTTTATTCTGTGTAAAAAATATGCCAAGAACTCGTGCATAATATGCGGTTAAACAACAATCTAGAAAAAAAAAAAAAATTTGGCAAACTAGATTTTAATTATAGAATCCATGATTGACTATTTAGGAAAAACAGGAAGCTGCTATCTATAAATTGTTGGATTGTTATGGATTGAAAATTGTTGTCCATAAATTGTTGAATTACTATATGTATAGAGTTGCAATTCATGAATTATTATATGGAAAGGCGTTGGCAAACAGATTAGAATTTTTTCGACAAACCATTACTTATGACAAAAATTAGCCATGTTCTGCTAGTAAGGGACGATGCCGGCTTAATGGACCTTTCGGCCCAATCCATCAAATCCTAGGGTCAACGATTAGTCGAGTACGAACAATCAACAACGTGCAGGTGAGTTCGAGCCGCCTATGACGAGTAGCTAAGTATGTGAACTCGGGCATGAACCACCACCTACCACTTGATGAACTTTTTCAATAGCCTCGTATTGAGTGATCCTCATTTTATCAGACGGCATGTTGAATGAGAAGTCTGGCCACCCCATTGGCGAGTTGTTCTCAGAGCAGATTCTAATAGAGAGCTGATCAGACGTTGAGATGTGACTGGATGAAGTGTTTAGAGGATAGAAAGAAGTAATGTGGCACCGACAGAGGATAACACGTTAGAGATTATATTTTTATGCAACATCCTAAAAAGAGAGAGAAATGTTGCCAGAAATCCCTAAATATTGAGTATAATTATCATATTTGTGTATTTTATAGGTGAAATGCCCCCAAATGTGGAGATTTATTTTGAAGAGGGGGAATTGTTGAACTTTTTCTCAGAGATATAATATAGCATCCTTTTACAATTCTTTTTCTCCAACCTTATCTTCTCTCATTTACTACTTCTTCCCTCAAAATGTGAGTCCACGGACAAAGCAAGAATCAACACATAATATTTTAAAAGGTTCATTTTTTATGCTGTTGGCATTTTGTCATTCCGAAGCTCATACATGCTTCTACTTTTATGGTTTGCTGGTTGACACACTTTAGAAAAATTACATTTCTTTCATAGTTAATGAGTTTGTGGTATTGTTACTAAATACACTACTACTATTAAACAACATAATACATTGAGTACAAACTGCAGTGACACTCATGAAAGAAACGTTCTAGTTTACATACCCAAGAAAATTTTTTGGTTTGTTTGATTTGTATTGTCGACCTTTTAAATTCTGAATTTACAATGTTTTAATTATAGCTTTTTGCAGAAATTGACCATATGTTTATTGGCTGAAGTGGCGAAAGGAAGGGATTCTAGGTGGTATCCCTATTTGGTCTTGTTGCCTTCGAGTTACGACACATTGCCGAATTTCCATGAATTTGAAATTCGTGCTCTTCAGGTAGTTCTATAAACTTTTTTTTTAAAGACACTTTCAGTTTCTTAAATTCATGAAAATCTCAGGTAGAAGATGCTATCTGGGTTTCTGAAAAGGCTGTTGTAAGGGCTAGATCAGACTGGAAGGAAAGCTTGGTGGTCATGCAAGAAATGAAGCTCAAACCAAAGCTTTTATCTTTTAGATCATGGCTTTGGGCTTCTGCAACTGTTAGTTCCTAGATTTATGCAGCTAGTTATTCATATTCTTTCATATTATCATTTATGTACATAGCACACAATTCTTATGTATGTACATATCTCACGCTTAGACTTTCATATTTACACACCTAGCATTGAAATCTTTAATGTCACATAAAAAGTATCACTATTACCACTTTATAAGAGCAAAATAATTTTTTTCATGCATAGTTTTAAAGCACCATAGTGCTATGTATGTAAATATGAAAGTTTAGGTGTGAATAGTTAAACACATAAGAATTGTGTGCTACATATGTAAATTTTCTTTTTTTTTCCTTTAATATTTTGCTATTCTATAGAACAATTACAATTTGACTTTTGGCTGTCAGATATCTTCCCGCACTTTATATATACCTTGGGATGATGCTGGTTGCTTGTGCCCTGTTGGTGATTTGTTTAACTATGCTGCACCCGATGACAAGCTTTGTATTGGAGATTCTTATTTTGAGGGCAATGAAGTGAAGGAGCTCGCTCAATTGGTTGATTCCTCTACTCGGAGATTAACGGATGGTGGCTATGAGGAGAATTCTGCTTCGTATTGTTTCTATGCTATGAGAAATTACAAGAAAGGGGAGCAGGTAACTTTTATGTAGGGGGTGTCAATTTGGTTTTGTGGGTTGGGTTTGGGTCCAACCTGAAAATGACCTGATATAAAGATGGTCAACCCTAACCTGACCCGAATAATAAACGGATCGAAAACTAACCTTAACCTTAGCTTGACCCTCTAAGCCGAACCCGACATGAAATTTCATGCTTATTCAATTCATGTCTAGGTTTTCGGATTCAACCTGAACTCGACTCTAAAAATATTCAGGTTAACCCTAACCTGAAATTTTTGAGTCGAGTTCGAATCGTATTGGCGTGTCTTGTCAATTTTTTATACCCCTGCTTTTAAGCAAAGTTTAAAGGGATGTATTCAGGAGCTTAGGCGTTTTTACTTGGTGAGGTGAGGCGCAAGTTTTTGAGGTGGATTAAGACTTATGCCTTAAATTGAAAAAAATAAAAGAAGTCTTAAAATTAGAAGTTTTCATAAATATGTTGTAAATCATTGATAGCTTTATTTTTTTCATCATCATAAATCACAAAATTACATTAAGTAAAAGAAAACCAATCTCAAACATAAATATTAATGTAAAGTGAAGGTGTGAAACATATTAGAACATGTTTTCCACACATGTTCAAACCTTATTTAAATCATGATTGAACAAAGATCAAACGTGCTTCAAACACATCTTCTAATCTTTTTAGAAATATGATTGAACATAGTTTTTTTGAGGAAGTGCTCGAATTTTATTCCAACTGCTTAAACTTTCATAGATTGTGATTTGAACATTATTCAAACAATGTTTAATCATGATTTGAATAAGGTTCAAATACATGTTCTAATAATGATGAAGTTGAATACATTTAAACACATTTTCTAGAAAATCATTCGAAACACATTCCTCAAATGCCTAATAGTATAAAGCCTTGAGGCGTATGTTTTAGATAAAAATGTTGCAACTCTCACTGAGGATGATGAGGCATAAACCCTAAGGCGTTTTTCATGTGCCTCATACCTAAGCATGACTTGAATGATTTTTTAAACCCTGCGTAAGCTCCTTTTTTTTTTTTTTTGCCTAATTAGTGAGCATGAGAGAGGTTTGAGCCTAGTGTTTGTATGCTAGAAGTTTAAAAGAAGTTTCATCGGAGCATTTATAAACAATCTTCATTAATAAACACACATGGCTCGTTTTTCACATAAATTGCACTTCACTCTTTTGTTATTCATTTTGAATATAAATTATAAAGTTTGAAGTATCCACGTAGCATAAGATATGAATTTGGCTCGTATATGTGTGTATTAGGTGTGTTTTTGGTTTTTCTAGTTGTTTGAACATCCTTGACACACTTTCTACTCGCTAATTTCTTGATTTGTATAAGTGTTTGATATGTGCACACACCCCTGCACGCATCAATGTTCATAAATAACTGGGATATTTACATGCATACCCCACAATCCTTATGTATTTACCAAGGTTTTAAAGGGAGAAATTGGGAATTGAGGCTTTTTCTCATTGCGAGGTGAGGCATAGGTTTCGAGGCTTAAGCCTCAAAATAAGAAATAATAAAATAATATAATTATACATAATTCATAAATATTTCATTTGACAAACCACAAATCTTGATCATTAAACTTAGAATTTAAATATGCTAATGGGCTTATGCGAACTAGTTGGCAGCGGTGTCGTAAGTCCTCTGGTGTTTCGGGTTCTAGGTTCGTCTCTAATAGCACATTATCAGCCTGTGGAGGACTGCAAATATTGCAAAACTGCAAAAGTTTGAAGAAGACTTGAACATAAACTTAGCATTTAAATATGGCACAAGAGTCGAGATCCATAGTGGTATCATCGTCATTTTGATTATCTTCAGAAGAATCATTATATGTAATAACTCTATCATCTTCTAATTCTGTTTTATCATCTTCAAATTCTGCATTTACCACATCTTTCATTTTACTCCCAACATCAATCAACATTGAATTCAATATAATTAGTAACACAACCAAGTAATCAATTATACTTTAATTGTGGAATTACCTTTAGATTTTTTTTAAAGCTCTGACCCTACTTCCTTCTTTCTTTTAAATGATTATGATGTAAAAGTTGCTCCAAATTCGGTATCTCTTTGACCCCTTTTAATATTAACATTTATATCTTTATTATCATCATTAAAAGTCATTACTTTATCTTCAACTTTAATTTTTTTAGCATTCCTAGGCTTTATTCATTCATCATCAGACATAATATCATCGACAGTTGAAGAACCTATTTCACCGCCACCATTTCTATGTTGTTGTAACTTCAAGTGTATATCTTTCATTTTTTTATTGAAAATTACATAAACTAACTTGTTCATTCGCCTTATAATCAATTGATTTCTTATGTTTATATGCAGTTGGCTTAATATGCTCCAATTACACTCACATGCAAAAGCGGAAACAAGTAATGCTAAGAACTTTCACAACAAGTGCTCTGAGGTCAGGAACATCACCTTCGAGTTCTATCCGCCAATGTTCTAGCATAAGATTAAATCATTAAATAAATGTATTAATACATATTAAGATATAACTTTATATATAAATGACAAACTCATAGATTTAAAATCATAGATATATGAAATTTATTAGGTGAGTGTTAATTGCAGTAGACTTGAGCCGCTCTAAGTCTAAATATTTCATTCTTTAAATGAAAATCTTCAAGTTAATCATTGACTTTAAGATACTCAGACTCAAGATCACTTCTATCCATGCATGCATATGAACCGATGTTAACCTTTTTATCAATATGAAAGTCTTTGTCATATCGAAATTAACGATTCAAATAATATGCAACAACATATAAATATTGGAGCTGACGATCCCATTTGTCATCAATGATTTCTCATATTTCTTTTTAAGTTGCTTCTTGTCCTCATAAATATTTTGCTATTTCCTCTTTTGTTTTGCTCATAAGTTCATAAATAAATCCCATAGCAGGAGCCCTCTCACCATCAACAATTCATAATACTTTCACTAAATGTGTTGTAGTCTTAGCTTCAAGTGTATATCTTTCATTTTTTTTTTGAAAATTACATAAACTAACTTGTTCATTCGCCTTGTAATCAATTGATTTCTTATGTTTATATGCAGTTGATTGAATTTGCTCCAATTACACTCATATGCAAAAGTTGAACAAGTAATACTAAGAACTTTCACAGCATGTGCTCTGAGTTCAGGAACATCATCTTCGAGTTGTGTCCGCCAATGTTCTAGCTTAAGATTAAATAATTAAATAAATGTATTAATACATATTAAGATATAACTTTATATATAAATGACATACTCATAGATTTAAAATTATAGGTATATTTATTAGGTGAGTGTTAATTGTAGTAGACTTGAGCCGCTCTAAATCTAAATATTTCATTCTTTAAATGAAAATCTTCAAGTTGATCATTGACTTTAAGGTACTTGGACTCTAGATCAATTCTATCTATGCATGCATATGAACCGATGTTAACCTCTTTATCCATATGAAAGTCTTTGTCATATTGAAATTAATGATTCAAATAATATGCAACAGCATATAAATATTGATGGAGCTGACGATCCCATTTGTCATCAATGATTTCTCATATTTCTTTTTAAGTTGCTCCTTGTCCTCCTAAATATTTTGCTATTTTCTCTTTTGTTTTGCTCATAACTCCATAAATAAATCCCATAGCAGGAGCCCTCTTACCATCAACAATTCATAATACTTTCACTAAATGTGTTGTAGTCTTCACAGTGTGCCAAAATGAATATTCTCTCATAATAATCTTCTTCACTTACTTTTCTTTTGATTTTTCTTCCCAATAAATTTTATCTCTTTCTTCAGAAGCAAACATAGCCTCCAACTCTTTAAATCTATGTAAAGACAAATGAACCACGGTATTTCTTGTAATTGTTGGTCGAATAAATTTTTATCTGCGAGTTTCCTCATCAAACTTGATACCCAAGGATGGCTGAAAATAAATTAACTATCTTTGCTTTAAGCAAAGTCGGTTTATATTGCAGCAATTGTCCCAATTTTTAAGCACTAAATTAAGACAATGACCAACACAAGGAGTCCAATAAAGATGCTTTCTTTTCTTCATCAACATTTTTCCAGCAGTTTTATAGGCACTTGCATTATCTGTAACAACTTTAACTATTAAACTCTCCCCAAATTCAACAATTTCAAATTCAACAATTTCATCAAGCATTTTAATAATAATTGTGCATATTTTATAAAAGTGATGCATCAACCAATTTTTAAAATACTGCCCCATAAGGGTTGTTGATAAGAAAATTTATAATATTTTTTTTTTTTGTAATATCAGACCAACCATCTATTATTATAGTAACACTTGTCTCAACCCACCATGTCTTTTTCACTTCATCTACTATCATTGTCATAGCTCTAACCTCCTCATCCAACATCCATGTTTGCACCTCATACATTGTTATGAAGATGTAGCCCTCGCCCATAATTTCTAATAAAATGAAGGATATTGATCCATGAAGGACTCCTAATCACATTAAATAGGATTTCATTCTCATAAAAATATCTTGCAATATCTAAGCATACTCTATTTCTATGTTCTTTTGTAGAAGTTGAAGGATGTATTGTTTGAGAGTTGATATTCTCATCTTCATTAACATTCGTAACAGATTTATTCATTGGTCCTCGAGTTCCTCTATCAGAAGAAGGCAAATGACTTTCACCATTAGAATCATCATTTTGTGAGCCAAAATAGAAAGTATTCACAATCTTCTTTTCCATTTTTCTTTATGTTGTTTCTTTTGAAGTCTTGTATGTGTTAAAAAGTTCAATACATTCTTTTTTTCACTTCATCTGGCACTTTTCTCGCATGATCCAACATTTACATGTGTGCAAGTAAAGTGATTTTGAAGTCTTTTAACACTTGTAGTAATTCGCTTGTCACAAAATTTATATTCAAGTAAATATATCCCTCCTTTGCACCTTCTCCTTACACTTCAACTTGAGTTTCATATTTCCAAGCTGGATTTCTTTTTGCGCCATCTATTAAGAGCATATGCAAATGTTTCTTCAAACACAACAATCATGTAAATCAAGAACATTGTTCATATTGTAAGCTACATAAATCAATGTAACACTATCATTTAAACTTGAAATTTTAAAGATAACATTGCTCACATTAATGGTTAAAGATACATAAATCATTTTTTAATGCAAAATCAAAATGATTTAGGAAATAAAAGGATAAAATTCATGCTATGTTTCTGGACCTGGAAAGAAACGAGTAACTTGCGGTGTATTTGCACCCTGAATGGGCATTGGATTTCCCACTGTTCTGTGCACTGGGCGCCTAAGCACCTGTTATGGGCATAGAAGCACCCAGTTCTTTGGATTGGGGAATTGGGGCGCTTCTACAAGCATCGGGGCACCCGTGAGCACTAGGCGCCTGAGCGCCCTTCTATGGGTGAAGGAGTTCCAGAGGACTGGGGCGCTGGGGTGTCCTTATGGGCATCGGGGCACTCATGAGCACTGAGCATAGGAGCGCCATAGGACGGGGGGACCAGAGCGCCCGCAAGAACTGGGCGCCCCTATATGAGCGCAGGAGCGCACAGTCATTTGAGCTGGGTTGCCCCAATGGGCTATGGGGCACCACCCAAGGTGCGCTAGAATGTTTCGATGGCTATGAATTTGATGTAAATGCCCCAAAAATATTAAAATCAAATAGTAATAGTCACATGAAAGAAAAAATAGGGCTTACGGGAACTTGGAAAAATTGACAGAAGGCCAGAATCGTTGAATAGAAGAGGAAGTGGCCTGCAGAAGAGAAGATGAAGCCACTAGACTACGTCGCTCCAATGGGCTGTAGACTTCATCGCTCTGCTAGACTTTGACACGGAAGGCTGGAATTTAACGTTTGAAGGCTCGAGATGGACTCCGATGCTCACTCATTGCGATGATTGTTGAAGGAAGAGGAGGAGAGGAAGTGGCCTGCAGAAGAGAAGATGAAGCCACTAGACTACGTCGCTCCAATCGGCTGTAGACTTCATCGCTCTGCTAGACTTTGACACGGAAGGCTGGACTTTAACGTTTGAAGGCTCTAGATGGACTCCGATGCTCACACTAATGCATTGCGATGATTGTTGAAGAGGAGGAAGATAAAAAGCTATCGGAATGACGTTATGGCTAGTGCATGAAGGTTAAAGTTATTTATACCTAATTTTAATTTGAGTTGCGCTTTGACCGGCTTGAGGTGCTACCGCTTGTAGGTGTAAGCCTCTCCTACACCGACGATGATCATGCTCTAAGTCGCTGAAGCAGTGCCTCGAATTGAGGCGTGCCTCGAGACGGATGCCTTGAGCACTTTTTTTAACGTTGGTATTTACATATCGAACAGGTGAACTTTCATATTTGCATTTATAACACTTTGATAGTGGTATTTTTGATATTATATTAAAGATTTTGGTGTTATGCATGTAAATATTAAAGTTTGGGTGTTAGATATGTAAATACATAAAATTGTGTGGTATGTATGCAAATGCCCCTGAATAATTTGGTGTATATAAGAGTGTGTGCTTGAGGTACATAATACCCATCTATGTGCATCTTTTAGACATATAATCTGCATATTATGCACCTAATAATTTCTTTTCTCGGATGAACATTAAGAGCTTAGTGTTGCGCACATCTATCTCAAAAATGGGTTAGCCATATTCCTTTAGCCATGTGTTTAATCCAAATCTATCCTTTGAGTCATACCCAAGGATCGGAGCGGTATGTCACGGACTAACTTTCCTCGAGTCAGTCGTGACACTCTCCTTTAGCACTAAATCAACTTACTTTTCCCCAACCAACAAATTTAAAGCACAAAACACTCTGTTGAAAACAGAATAAGGAGAAGAGTTGGAGAAGAGAAATGCTTCACTAGTAAAGAGATTACAAAGCTTGAAAGCTTGAGACCTTGGATGGCTTTGACCTTGCTTCTCTCCATCGTGTGTTTTCCCTCCTTTATCTTATGCCCCAAGAAAGCCACTTCTTGTTTGGCAAAGGAACACTTTTCTTTCTTGATGTATAACTCTTTTTCTCTAAGAACTTTGAATGCTTCTCAGAGGTGTTTCAGATGATCATGCAGTGTGTTGCTATACACCACTATGTCATCCAAGTAGACAACAACAAACTGGTCTAAGTATGGCTGAAATAGTTTGTTCATCAAAATGCAAAATGTAGCAGGAGCATTGGTTAGCCCGAAAGGCATAACCAAAAATTCGAATGATCCATACCTGGTCACACAAGTGGTCTTTGGTTCATCCCCTTCTGCTATCTTCACTTGGTAGTAGCATGATCGGAGATCCAACTTTGAGAAGTATCTTGCATTCCCCAATTGATCAAAAAGGTCGGCGATGAGAATTGGATATTTATTCCTCACGGTAATTTTGTTCAAAGCTTGATAATCTATACACATGCGCAAGGAACCATCCTTCTTCTTTTGAAATAAAACTGGGGCACCAAAGGGGGCTTTAGATGGTCAGATAAATCCTGCCTCCAACAACTCTTTCAATTGATTGCGTAGTTTTGCCAGTTCTGGAGGTGCCATGCGGTAAGCTCTCATTGCTGGTGGCTTAGTCCCTAGCTCCAACTCAATTTGTTGATCAATCTCTCTTCTTGGCGGTAGTTCCTTCGGTAATTCTGGTGGTGCAATATCTTTAAACTCTTCAAGTACTTCCACTACTTCCCTTAGTGTGGTTTCTTCAGGCTTCAATTCTTCATCGTAGTCGTGAAGGATAGCCAAGTAACTCTCCTCCTCTCGTCGAATGCCTTTCTTTAATTGAATGGCCGATAACATCTTAGTCTCCTGTTGCCTAGTTCTTGTTGTCGGTACTAGTCAAGCTTGGTCTCCTCCCATAATGCATGGCTATTGGCAAATGGTATTGGGAGCTCGTTTACTTGGTCTAGGAAATGATGGAAAAATTTAGCGTACCGGACCAATCTCCTACACTGGTTTTCACTCCTTTGGCCACTCCCTGGATCGGCCTAGTTGCTGAGTTAACTGCCTTGATGCAGCCCTCACCTCCGGTTATTTGCAGACCCATCTTCCTTATTTCTTCAATATAGATGAAGTTGTGAAAAGCTCTCGTATCTATCATTGCATTAGTAGATGTCTTCTCTATAATCACCTCTACATAGAGAAGTCCTTTTGCCGAGGTTTCTGGAGAGGAGAGTACCGCATTGAGAATTGCATGGTTCCCACCTGGGCGTCCATATCCCTTTCCTCTACCTTTTGATAGCTGGCAAGGGGAGAGTTCAGAGCTTTCTTTTGAGAACAATCCTTTGCCCAATGCTGTCCACAAAAGAAGCAACTGTTGTATGATTTAGTCTTATTGTTGTTGTAAAACTTTCCCTTGTTCTTTGCTTTGAACGAGGTCGATTCGCGATGATTCTCTTACTTATGTTGCTCCCGGTCTTCACCACTTCTGACATAGTTGCTCTATGTTTTCTTTTGGCTTTGTAGACTCCTTTGTATAGTCCACCAAGCTTTTTGCAATGACAATGGCGGAAGCGAGATCTTGTGCACCACGCCTCCTAAGCTCCGTCTTTGCCCATTATTGGCGTTCATCCGTGAAGTTGAATAGAGCATCATTGTCTGACATATCAGAGATTTCAAGGGCTAGACTAGTAAACTCCTTGATATTTTCTCGAATAGATCCTATTTGCTTAAGTCTTCACAATCGGACTCTAGCCTCATCCTCCGCATTTTCAAGGTAGAACCGCCTCTTTAGCTCTTTCTTGAAGTCATCAAAAGTGGAGATGGTACACATACCTTTTTCAACATCTCCTCGCTTTCTTCTTCACCATAGCATAATGATATCTGAGAGATTAAGAGTGACAAATTGAATTCTTGCCTCTTCATTTGTGATCCTCATCGCTCCGAAGTATTGCTCCAATCCCCATAAGAAGTTATCCACTTATTTTGCATCACGAGTTCCTCCAAAACTCTTTGGTTTTGGCACTTCAATTCTCTTGGATTCGAAGGTGTGTTGGTTGGTAGGTGTCGCTAGTGCTCTTTTGTACAACGAAATGTCTCCACGCATCTCCTCTAAGCTAGCACACACGTCACTCATCTCTTTCTTATAGGCACTTCACACCTCTTGGAGCTTCCCCATAAAATTCTCCTGCAACTTAGTCATTTGACCCTTTAAGGTCTCCTCAAGTTTGAGCATCATACCTCTAATTGTTGAATGGATGGTGACTTTCTCCTCGAGTTCATCAACCCTTTGGCCAAGATCCTCTACTTGGCCCTCCATATCATTCATTGCATCCTCCATCCGAGCAAGGCGCGAATCAAAGTCATGTATGATCTCCTTAGACTTCCCATGTGGCTTGGGTGCAACGTGGTCCCTTTGCTCCTGGCGACCACGGATCTGAGATGACTCCATATTAGTGGCTTTCGACTCTATCATGTGCTACTTGACGTTTTTTGCCATTCCTTCGAACTTGGCTCTAATACCAACTTGTCACCTCCTAAATGAGCTCTTTTGGGAGGTGACAAGTGGTATCAGAGCAGATTATTGTCTGTCAAGTGTGTGAACTCTCCATGGTCCAGTGGGACACTCGGAGGAGCCGATCCGTGATGAGGGTGTCACGTGGTTGGGTGGAGGAGAATGTCACGGACAAAAAGTCCCACACCGACTAGGTGTAAGGACGAAGAGCAATATTTAAGTTATGGACTGTCTACCTCTCTTAAGAGCTCTTTTGGAAGGTGACAGGTAGGACCAGAGAGAAGAGGTAAAGAGATCACACACAAACTTGCTCCATTAGGGCAAAATATAGTATCTCGGGCTCTATGACCCATTTATATTTCAAAAAGAGATATTACAGCCTTTGAGTATGGGTCTATTTTCGAGAGCTAAAAAACCCCTTTTACAAGTGTTGGGCCCTTTATTTATAGAAGATAGAGGGTCACTAAGTGTTATGGAACCCCATTCTTCGTGACTCAAATGATGAAGAACCAAAGCACCAAGAAGACACATTAAGGGAGGTAGCAACTGTAATTGCT
This sequence comes from Phalaenopsis hybrid cultivar, assembly GCA_002079205.1. Taxonomy (NCBI): domain Eukaryota; kingdom Viridiplantae; phylum Streptophyta; class Magnoliopsida; order Asparagales; family Orchidaceae; genus Phalaenopsis; species Phalaenopsis hybrid cultivar. Next base: position 149,233 of record JXCR01146484.1, read on the forward strand.
GAGTTTAAAAATGTCTCACTTATAGAGTTACCAAATGAGCTTTTACCTAGAAGGTAGATAAACCATCTGGTTGGGATGAAGCTAGGGAATGAGCTGTCATTATATGATACTTCTCTCCCTTACAACCAACTATGAGTAAAAAAACCCAACAACTTTCAAGTTTGTAAAGTCTGGTAGGTCAGAGCACCACTGCTTAAGACTACAAGAAGGAAAAAGAAGTGGGTGACCAGTAAAAGGAGACATTTTTAGTGTAAAAAGCAAAATCCGTCAAGAGGAAACCCTAAGAAAGCACCAAGAGCAATAATCACTTCTTTAGATAAGGTGGATGAAAACTTGCTGATCAGTTCAATTGTCAAAGGGAGGGTACCAAACTATAAGAAGTTTCTCATTAAGTAGAAATGCTACCTGACAGTGAAACCAACTGAGAACATTAAGACACAATTTGGAAAAGAAAATATACAATAATATCAAGAGTAAGACGCTATGATGGCATTGCGAGCTTAAGTGGGGGAGTGTTGTGCACTGCTATTTCAAGAAAGGGTTAGCCACACTCCTTAAGCATTAAAAAGAACATTCTAGAGAAAACTAGAAAGAAGAAAAATAATCTAATGAATTTTAGCAGGTTCTGCCACATTCTAGAAATATACTGAAAGAGGCAAGTTTCAAGAGAATTATAGAATATCCTGGAAAGCTATAGAATCATGTATATATATAGAATAATGTAGAATTTTCTAGAAGATAACATATTCATAATGTAATCTTGAATATTCTCTAGGGTTTGAGGGAGGACAAAAATAGAGGTCTCTCTCTCACGCACACACACATTTGAATCAACTAAGAGTTCCCAAGTACCCAAGTGTGTAATCACTCATTTCTTAGTAAAGTTTTACTTTCTTTCAATAAACTCTCTTTATTTCTTTCCTAGAGAGTTTTTGTATTTTCAAGTTCAAGCATTAAAAGGGTTAAACTGACTTAGTGCTTAGAAAGAGCGCTAAGATCGTACATTTGACTTGAGAGATAGTCTGTCAGTGACATTAAAACTTAGTCATTAGCTTATAGTTAGTATAATTTGTTTGTCATATCTAGATCTATATAAATCAATTGCATAGTTTGTTATGTTCATGAAGCGATGTGAAATTATTTGCTCATCTTATTTTATTTTAGGAAGATTTACAAACATACCAGTCAATTTATATGTATTTACATATCTAAAATCCAAAATTAAATTTTTACAAACATGCCACCTTACCTATGCTTAAAGAGGTGTATTTCACTTTTTAAAAGTTACAGTAGTGATATTTTTGATGTGATATGAAAGATTTAGATGGTATAAGTTTAAAAAGTAAAGTTCAGGTGTTAGATATATAAAATATATAGGAATTTTGTTGCATGTATGTGAATGCTCCTTTATTTTAGTGAAGTCATGTTTTAGTTCTAAAGAAGGCTTTGAAGATTATGGGTGTGCTAGCTTCATGATCTACCAAATGGATCATGATCGTAAATTATCAAAAAGTTGCGAGGGATAGGAAAAGTAGGTTTCAATTTTTGTTGAGGAAGGTTATTACTACTTTTTGAAAGTGGGCATTATAACAAATGCTGGCAATATGGTCATCGAGCTCCTCGCCAAAGCTTAATTAGGAGAGAAAAAGAGAAAACAAGGATCTCTAACTATGAGTTCATCTCTCTTCTCTTTGGATTGGAACTATCAAAATTATAAAGATTTTTAAAACTTTCTAAAAACTTTTAGTGGATTGAGGAACTTCTAAAGGTTTTCTGGTAAATAGCACATTGCATCAACATAGTAGGATATTTTGAACCCTGTTTAATTTCATTTATTTTGAATGCTTGTTGGGGTTTGGATAAATGTCCCTATCTAGGTAAAATTTTATTAGTTTTTTTTTTCATTTTGAATTTATTTGGAATTTAAATTGGTTCCTATGATTATGTAAATAAGAGGGCTAAGGATGTTATCTTTAAGCTTGATGCAAAGATAATATTCCTCAAATTCTCTATCTATATTATTGAATAATTTTGTGATATATGATGTCTCACCTCCATTTCTCTCAGTAAATAAGTGGGCTAAGAATGTGATATATGATGTCTCCCCTTCATTTCTCTCAGCAAATCTCAACCTACTAGCGGATCAAAAATACATATCTCTAGCCATTTTCAACAACTCTCTTGGCTTGGAAAAAATTTTTTGTCCGGAATCCTTATGTAGCTCTACGTGCGGACTCCAATAATATGCCGTCACGTGTGTTACATCGCTAAGATTATTGAAGTGGAACTGCAGAGGTTATTTCAAGATTTTTGAATTGAAACTCATTTATTTTTGGGTTATTTCGGGGTTATTGAACTGGAATATATGAGTTTCTCTTTAATAAACCCAAAATAATCCTGAAATAACTTCCACGGTGTTATTTTGAGAGGTTATTTTGGGGTTATTGAACTGCGAAGGTTATTTCGAGGATATTTTTGGGTTATTGCGGAGTCTGCAGTTCCACTTTAATATTGCGATATAGCACGCATGATGGTATATTACTGGGAGTCCGCACATAGAGATACGTTCAGAGTCCGAACATAAAATTTTTCCCTTGGCTTGATTCATAAGATTCCTAAACAGAACTCCTTTTATTTCCTCTTGGCTTTTACGAAGGAATCTGCCTCTCTCAACGCTCACAATGGGTGGGATATCGAGGAAGATTTGCATGAGAGAAATCCCAATTAGGGTTTGCGGAGGCATTATTGCATTGCAATACATTTGTCTCTATCCTTTTGATGTAATCATTAACAAGCTTGCATGTTTCTTTATTGGTTTCCATAGAATCTCTTATTTTTGCATGAATTTTTTAGAATACTAAATTTTAACATTCATGAAATTTTTTTACACAAGAAATCTCACAAAACCCTTAAATGTATAGAAATCCTTTCCATGTAGGAAACCCTAAAGCTCTACATAAAGGCACCGACTAAATAACTTTCTAGTCCCACAAGTCTTCTGTCTCTACATTCTTGCGTTAAAAGGTTCCATAACACTTCTATGTTGTGCATCCACTTCAATACTCGATCAATATGTTTGGTTGCAATTTTCATGCACTCTACTAGATGGTTGGGGTGAGTATGGTCTTTATTTATGAGCCTGAGATTCCATATATGGGTTTTGCGCGGGTGTCTTGTAGACACTGTGAGCTTACAGAGGCTCCAAAAGTCTGCAATTGGCTTTTCTGACGGAGTTTGTAACATTGGGATAACTTTTAGGAGATATATTTGATCTTAAATAAGATACTAGCCAAATATTTTGCTCTTATTTTGCAATGATTTTATTACGTGGTTTCAGGTTTCCCATAGACATAGTTCTTTATGGTTAATCATCTCTATTGATGATGAAAGATAGCCCTTGATTAAGGTTATTTATTAGTCGCCAAATGATTAGCTCGTAATAGCAGCATTTTGATTTTAAAAGAGTAAATTTATCATATTTAGCTTAGTGCAAACTGTCGGGGAATGACAATGGCCTTATTAAGATTTTATGATTTCAATGTTTTGAGTTGTTGTTGGTGTTTGTCTATCTAATCCGATGAGGCAGTTCATCAAATCTTTATTGGCAGTTATTGGTTACATTGTCTAAGAAAATTTTCTATAAACGTAGTCATCATCAGAAAATTTGAAAGATAGAGTTTAATTATGCACAAGTAATTGAATAGGCGTGGACATTGTTATTCAAGCTTCATTCTATTGCTGGAAGGATTTTCAAACTTGAATGCTTATTTGACCCAATCTAATTTTAATTGAGCTTTTAATATAATTTTAGATAATAATTTTAATTCTCATTTCAAATAATTGAAATTGATCACAATCGTGAATGTTAAAGTTAGATAGGATTGTGTTAACTTTCTCATGGTAGACTCCATTTGATTTTTATGACGGTGCTGATTATTTTTTGTGGTTGATTTTCTTTAAGTAGAGTTTGTGTATTTATTCTTCTTCGTGAATTCTTATTATTTGTGTATGACTTATTTTCGTCTCAACCTCAATTCACATGCTTTAGTTTTTTTTTTTTTAATCGTGATTTAGGCATTATTAGGTTGTTTTAGGTGATTTTGATATTATGGACACGTTAATGTGATCAATTTTGTAAAGTGGGTTACAGTTGAGTAATTTTCTATACGCGTTTAAAGCATTTTGCATTAGCCTTAAAAGAAACTAGTCAATTAGCCTCCATTTTTTTGTACTTGATCAAATCAATTCAAGGTGCCTTCCAGCGGTAATTTTGACATTTTGGAGGTACTGGTGTAATCTGTATTACAAAATGAGCAACATTTAAGAAGATTTTAGGGTTTGTTTGGGTCAGCTTTCTTGTTTATTTTGTGTTTCAGGCCGCCACCACAATTTTGTTTGGGAAAATGCTTTTTTTTTGCTTTCTAGAAATTCTTGTGATGGAAAACTATTTTTTTTCAACCTCGTCTGGTAAAGTGCTGTAGCTATAAGAAATATACTGTCTAATTTTTTTGTAAAAAATATATTTATTGTTCCACCTTCAGCTTTTTAAGAAGTTATTTTCTTCACCACAAATTTACAACAATTTTTTAAAAAAGTTGTAGTTACCTTAAACCAATTCTTAATTGCAATTAACACCTCGTAAATTCAACTTATTCAACCCTGCATCTTTTATTTATATCTGACATCATGTTTGACTGTATTGAGTTGTGGACCTTATATCAAGATCAACACAGGCTAGATGTCTCTAGCATAATAGTTGATGAGGCTGATCTGCTAATCCCATTAGAGTTTGTTGCTTGGTATTTTAACAACATTGTTGATTTGTTACAAAACTTATCACTATAATACAATCTATTCTTCGATACCCATGTAAAAAAAGAAAAGGGAGGTTTACGTGCACGTGATGCGATTCCTATGTATTTACATATCTATCACCAAAATCTAACTTGATGAATTCTTTTATCTTTTTTCTTCATTGTAGTGCTGACTCTGAACTTTTTTACAGGCTCTTCTAAGTTATGGAACTTACTCCAATTTGGACCTCCTAGAGCACTATGGCTTTCTCCTCTCATCCAACCCCAATGATAAGGCATTTTTGCACCTTGATATAGATTCTAATATTTCCAATGCTTGGTCCAAGGACTTACTTTACATCCAGCCAGATGGAAAACCTTCCTTCGCTCTCTTGTGCTCTCTGCGTTTAGATTCAACACCCAGGAACCTGCGAAGAGCACTTGGGCATCGAGCTTTTGCTGGATTTTTGCTCTCTAATGAAAATGAAGTTCTTGCGATGACAAAATTGGTGAACCACTGCAGTATGGTTCTGGATGAATTGCCAACTAAGATAGAGGATGATGTCTTATTGCTTTCTATTATCAACGAAGTTGTTGATTTTGGTGCTTGTTTTGATAGGCTGGAGTCAGCCTTTAGCCATGAAGAATTTGCAGGCTTCATGGAGGCCAATGGTTTGCAGAGGGAGAGCTTATCGACCGCGAAGGCTTTGAGGTCATTGGAGAGATGGAGATTGGCAGTTCATTGGAGATTGTGTCACAAGACTATTCTTTCGAATTGCTTATCTTATTGTAGTAAGGTGATGAGTGAAATATCATGAAAGTTTAAGAGTTAACTGCATATGTCAAAAGTACAAATTTTGTCAAATTCTTGGCAAGATGGTAATTAAGTTGACTCCTGATTGATGATGAAGGAAAAGCCTTTGAGAAAGATGGTAAGCGGCATCTGTTACTACTCTCATTGGAGAAATTTACATATCTACCACACAATTCTTATGGATTTACATGTCGGACACCTAATATTTGATGTTTATATTTATAACACTTTGGTGCTATAAGCCTATATATATAGAAAGGTACATTTGACTTTTAAAAAGTTAGTGAAGCAATATTTTTGATGTGATGTTAAGGATATGATTGCTATGAATGTAAATATTGAAGTTTAGATGTTAGATATGTAAATATATGTGAATTGTATGGTATGTATGCAAATGTCCCTTCTTGTTATCAAATGTTGAAAATACTGCTTTTTTTAGACTGCCATTAGTGTTAATTCAAACAAAAACATTAAAGAGACATTTTTTGTGATTGTATGGATATCCAAAGCATCCTCTCCCTTTGGTCCTATTTGATGCAATCCTGCCTTACTGGTGTTTGATTTTTTTCCTGGAAAAATGGCTTTTGGTGCTAATCTTGATATCAATGAATTTTGTGAGTATATTTAGGGGGCATTTACATACATATCACAACTCTCATGTATTTACATATCTGTCGCCTGAACATTCGTATTTACATTCATAATTCTCATCTTTAATATTTAATAAAAAAATATCACTATTACTAATTTTTAAAATGCACAATATACATTTTCATGCATGGTTTTGAGACACCCAACTGTAATAAAATCAATATAAAGGCTTGTATTAGATATGTAAATATGTACTAACTGTGTGGTATGTATGAAAATCATAAGTGTCATCTCTATCAAGTGGCAGAATTAAGATTTACAGTGCGTTTGGCGCGGCTTATATGCTGCTTTGCGGCATGAAAACACAACATGGAGCGTTTGGAAATTGTGGTGCAGTCGTGTTTATGGGAAAGCCATTCGAAACGAGGACTGCATGTTTGACCCTGCGGCTTGCGTTTCTTCGTGATATGTTTACAACCCTATCTCTCTTGAGTGGCTTTTCCCTCTTCATCTCTTATGATTTTTGCTCTAAACTCACATAGAAACTCTTGATTCTCTTAGATCCGTGTCTAGGGTTTGGTTTCTTTTCCTCTATTCTTCATTGTGGTCTAGATCTTTGGTTGGTGGTTGTTGCGGTAAGCTTTTCTTTCCTGATACCTCTCCTTTTCCTCCCTATTGTACGACTAGGTTTGGATCATTGGCTCTCTGTTGCCCGCACGGTACCTCAATAACCTTCTATTGAGATATTTTGATTTTTAGTTCAAATTTTCGATTCTCTGTTGTGCTGTGATGTTTTCGGTTAGTTGTCTCATGATGTTGGAATTTGGGATTTATTTGGGTTATTTGTACTAATGATGTTGGAATTTGGAATGTTTGTTCTCTATGTTTTATCTCGTTGTTTTGTGTTGTTGAATTTTGTAATTTTATTAGGCTCTCTGTTATACTTTCGGTTTGATTGTCTTTCTTTCCTATTTGTTGTTCGGTTGATGGATTTAGATGGTTGTGCTATGATGTTTGTTGTTGCCCGAAATTTGGTGGTGGTGATGATTGCATGTGGAAATTAATTGAAATACAAATGGTTTATGTGGTAGTGCTATACTGGTGATCGTGGTGATTGTGGTGGTTTCCCAAAATGACGGATTAAGATGTATTAGTGTGGATGTGGTGGTGTGGTGTGGAGGTGGTGTGGTGCGGATGTGATGGTGTGTGTAGTGGAGGTGGTGATGTGTTGGTGTATGATATGGAAATGTTGTCAGATGGTGCAGTGGTGTGAATGTTGTGGTGTGTGTTGTGGAGGTGGTGGTGTCACGTGTGAATATGTGGTATGGAGGTGGTGTTGTAGGGTGGTTGTTTGTGCTGTGGAGGTGGTGATGTGTCAGTGTTTGGTATGGAGGTGGTGTTGGGTGGTGGTGTGGTGTTAATGTATTGGTGTGGGGCATGAAAGTGGTAGTGTGTGGTTTGAAGGTGGTGTCCAGGCTGTTTAGGGTTTAGAGTGGCGATGATATTATGACATTGTTATTTATATTTGAGATGTAAATATTTTTTTTATGGCAAATATGTATATTGATTAGTTCTTTTCATGCTAGTAATACAATGGTTAAAACAAAAAAAAAGTTGGTTCATCTTCTATGTAGGATAAAAATAAACAAATAATATTTTACGAACTTTGCTTTAGGAAGGTCGAAGATGGCAATGAACTACCAACTTATTTAAGCGAGGAGGGCCGACAAAACATCAATAAAAATTTCAAAGAAAATACAGGCAGTGAGTACGATATGATGCAATTTAAAAACAATTAGGATCAACTAAAAAATGATTGTAAAATCTTAAAAGAATTGAAGCGATGATTCATGGGCTTGGGTTGAGATTCGATAAAGCAAACAATTGATGCTTCAGAGGAATGGTGGACAAAGAGATTGAAGGTGAACATTTATGAACGTTAATTGTATTCATCAATTTTTCAATTTTTTCAGATTCATCAACATATCTTATGACTTTGTAGGTGGTGCTAGCTATGAAAAAAATTAAATATTGTGACGTTGATCGTGAGCTGGAAGAGAAGTTGGGACAGTTTGTTTGGTGGTGACATGACAACGAATAATAATTCATTCGCCCCTAGTGAGACTGTTTGTTGACATCGTTGAAAACTTGGATGTTGAACAAACTATTGATTCCAATGAAGGCTCCAACCCAAACCTTAATGAAGTTGAATCCACCAACAAATCAAAGCGTCCTAGGGTTGTCAAAAAGAAAAAAGACGGTGATGCTTTCATTTGAAGCCAAATTTCACAGTTTGTGGCTTTATGCACCAATGACCCTGACCCATCACAAGCAACATTCATTCAACAGATTATGTGAATTATGAAGACAACTTCAAAAATTTATGAGGTCAAATCATATTTGTTTTCTATGAAGTTACTTGAAGACCCAACCCGGAGAGAATTTTTCATGATGATGACCCATGATTGTAGGTTACAATATTTACAACATTTACATGCGACCAGATAGACTGGAGGAACACTCGAATTTCATTTCATTAAAGCTGAACATTTTATATTTGCTTTTCGAAGGACCGTTATTCATGCTACTTTAGATTTTTATTTTTTTATTGAGATACTGTTAATGCTTATTTGCATTATTATTTTTTTTTGCCATGTTTTATATTTAATGCTCCAATTTTATTTACCCGCGGTATTTGTTTATATAATTATATGATAGTAACTAAATCAGTGATTCTTATGTGTTAGCTACATCAATGCAAATAGAGAAAGACACTGAAGGAGAATTGCAGCTGCGGTGTGTTTGATGGAGTAATAACTCAAAATAGCGTGCTCTCCTTGCATAACATCCTCGTACATTGGTCACAAGTGGGTTGGGGATTTTTTGATATCTCTAGAACATTGTACTGCTACCGCGGACTAAAATGTTTCATGCTTACTTCGTGATAACCACATAGCTACGAGAAAATATTTTACGGATGTCCAATGAGAAGAACAAAAAACTACGGCTTCTTTAGGTGGGCAGATTAATTGAAAGATTCCACCGCTGATAATGATTGGACATAGTGTTTCCCTGTACAACTTCTTATCTCGTAACATACACCAACTACATTTTGAAAATAATTTTATCGTATTATTAATTATTATTTTGGTAGATTTTTTTTATTTTAATAATCATGTTATTCACTATTTAGTGAGATGCTTATAATGTTTGAATTGAATATTTACTTTCAAATATGGAATGTGCTGGTATAAACATTTATGTTTTAAGAAGTATTACAATAAAGAGTGGAATTGTTATTCTTTCAAAAATCAAATGCTACGTGACTATTTTAAAACTATAAGAAACAAATAAACAGTCAATTTATCTACAATAGCTTCCTATCACAACTAATGTTCACCACCTTTTAAATAAGTCACAGCTACTCCAAACATACCATTATAATGAGGCCGCCTCAAATTTAGGATGGGAAAGCTTATATAATAGGTATTAAGATCCATGTTTCCATGCAACTAAGAAGTTGGGTCAACTAGATCCCAGGTTAAATCAGCTAAAGGATGTTGATTGAAGCTTAGTTGGAGTGCTTCTATTTCTAGCAATCATAGCTCAATACTTTTGATGCCATATTTGATGGTCTAAAAAATGTTAGATAATTCTTTTAAATTCTCTTTAGGCTTGATTCATGGGTTGGAATAAAGGCCTTTTTTTTTTTCTTTTGTTTTTTGAGGTTTATCTTGATAAGCGAATTGGTATTTCTATAGCGGAGACATGCTTGAACTATAATTAAAGGTATGGGTATAGGAGGCTTATTGATGATGAGCAAGAGATATATAGAATTATTGATCTTTTAATTATTGATATATGAATAAGATGTTTATGTTGTCAGCCATAAGGATCGTTAGCAACAACAATCATAATAAATTGCTTGGATCTACATTTAACTCTCGCCATTTAGGAATCTAAGGTCATGAGACGATGGTTTTATTACGCAATAAGCCATACTTTTTTGAGTTTTTCGAATATTGAGTGTCTTCAATAAAGGGAATAAACACGGCTCAGAGAATTTAATTAAGGGCAGGTTCGGGTTAAACACTAATACCTAAACAACATGCCTCAAATGTGTCTGAGTTGGGATTGGCGAGTCAAGCTTGAGTGTCGGATCAAGAGATTTTTTTAGTTATTTGGAGTTGGGATTAGCAACCCGCTGACCCAAATTGACACCCCTAAATAGGCATGTAACACGCCTATTGTCTTGTTTGGTGTATGACCATCAAATCTAAAAATTTTGAGGGTTAGGTCCCAAATCTAAATATGCTAATGCTGCTGAGTTATATGGAGAACCAATATTTACAAATTTATTTTCTTCAGAGAGTGTTATCATAACAATCTACCTTCAATAAAAGAAAAGAAAAACTTTGGCGAAAATTGTTTCTCGTCAAAGGAGATACATTACCCTCCCAATTGAATTGTTGTTATTGCAAGCATTTTTTTCTTTTATGACCCATATAGCTTGATGGTTTTCTTTGCTTGAAAAATATGGAGACCAGGTATTATTTACTTAAATCTACTCCCTAAAGCATAATCCCAAGGTCTCTAATTTCATCAAAAAAAAAAATTATTGATTGCATCCAAGCTATTCTCCAAACCCCAATTAAATACCATTTACTCAACTGATGTTGGCTGCAAATTAAATTTCACACATAAAAACACCTATTTTTTAGGTATCAAGGTCATGCTAAACCAAATAAACCTATTTTTTTCTTGTTTATTAGGTAGCAATGGATTTAGTAGTCTTGGTAAGTGTTAATTTTGACGACAATATTTTGTTTAGTAGTTTTGGGAAGTGTTCATTAGAAGCTTCAAGATTAAGAATGTTCTTCATTGTAGAGGCACTATTGTTCTCCTCTGCAATCTGTGCTTTGCAAATTGCAACAATGGCAATTAATCTAACTTCCATTTAACTTCCATTCTTAAAAAAAATTCATTTTGATTATTTTTTTTTTAATTTTCGGTGTTTCTGAAATGAACTCGTAGAAGTTAAATTGCTTTTGCTTCTGCTTGGCTTTAGACATGCTTTGGCAATGACTTTCGCCCAAACTTATTAGTAAATCGTTGGATCTCTAAAATTTCTATTTTAACATCTCCTATAGCAATGGACTGAGAGGTATTACACAGGTTTTGGTTTGGATTCTCATTCTAGCTGCTGGTAGATTTTTTATTTTGCCTTGGACATATTTTATGTCGTTTCATATAATACATCTAACGAAATGGTATGGAAGGTAAAGCCCTCTATTTGGACATAGTGATGTTCATGTTGACATGATTTCATGTTTAGAGTTGCACCCTGAAGTCAAAAAAGTTTATATATCCTGGTACTTTATACTGAGATATCAAAATTTTATGTACAATAAAATTTTACAGATTACTGTATAATTCAACCTCGTTGTACATAAAATTCGAATGCATCTAAACAAATCACATAATATTCTCTTTAGTTGGAATGTTATGCTTTCCATTCATTGACTTTTATAATCTTCAACAATTACTTCCTTTTGTACCAATCACTTCACATAATCTTATTAAGCTTTGATTTTTAAGCTTTGAATGGAGCCAACTCACACAAAGCCATTTAGAGTTTACTTATCCAACTATAGGTCTAAAGGAATTTATTTCCTCTTTTTGTACATGGGATCTTTTCGTAACTTTTTAAAATGTTAAAAAAGTGGTTTTTAATGTAATATAAATGAAACATTTGGGCGGTATAATTGTAAAAATTAAATGATACATAATAAATAACACTTGGGTGGTATATAATATAACAATCAAATATGTTGCAGAAAACAAAAACAAAAAAAACCAAATACAAAACGGGCCTAAACAATGCGTTTACACAGAAATTAGCATCAATTAAAACGTCAAACGCCTTGAGAAAGCAATTCGTTGAACTACTAAGGAGGTGGATCAGATTCTCTGGCTTGATTTTCTCAAACGAGAAAATGTACGAAATACGCTTTTTATAATCTTAGTCGATCATGTGGGGAAAGGCTCATCATATCCACGTTCAACTCCTTCGATTTTTACAGGACAGATAAATACAATTCAAAGAAAGAAAGATAAAATAAACTTTAATTCAAACTTTTGAAACAAAAAAAAAACTACAGAAAAAAATTGCTTAGATCCGATAAAACATCGATGAAAGTTTATGGTAGGTCAGAGGGGTGATCAGCACCACTGGCTTGATTTCTCCAAAAGAGAAATAACATAGAAAGCGCGCAGTATAATCATAGTCGATCATGTGGGGAAAGGATCATCATATCACACCCGATTAAATCAATCAGAGAAATAATAAAATTATAAATCAAAAAAAAATTAACACAGACATTTTATAATAAAAAATTTATCCAGATCTGCAAAAGAGCGCAGAGATCCGCGCTCTGATTGCAGCAGAGGATGGATTCAAAGATGAGTGTGGCGCCGATTCATACATAGCGGCTACAAGATAGATCGGCCAGCTAGTAATCAGTTCGACGCAGATAATTCCGACAAGTAGGAGAAGAGATGAAACCATAACCCTAACCCTATCACTACAAAAGCTAAGAAAGATTACCGTGATATTTCGCCGAGTTGAATCTAAAGGACGACACGGCAGAAACCACAGCGGAAAAAGAGCGCCGATGGAGAACAGAGAAGGGAAGGAGGGGGGATTCGTGTGGTACTTATAGGGAGGGATGAGGGATCTGAGAGAAACCCTAGATTTGTTTCGCAAGCAAATCGACGGCTGTGAATTCGCGATCTGGATTGGAAATTGCTATAATTAGGTTTATGAGTATGAAATTTATAATTGATTATCTATTTATATCTTTAATTTAAAATAACAGATCTTCGATATTTCAAAAACATATTTTTATTTTATTAAATGCTCAATTTCTTTTCGGAATAAATTATTTTAATTTTATTTAAAATATATAATTATTTAAAAGATACAAGAAAAAAACGAGCGTTGAAATGCTATAAAAAATTTACATGAATATGCACAAATCTCAATGCATATTAGATAATATAATTTTCAAATTTAAAATTAAGATTAACCAAATTTTGATTTTTGCAAATTTATATATAAATTCAACATGTTAATAATATAAACTTAACTTGAAGTGTGATTGAAAGTTTTGAACCGTTTGGGCCAGCTTATAAGTGCGGACAGCGTTTTCAAAACGTCACTGTACTGTTTGGTTCGCGCGTTTCACCAGCTTATCCGAAACTACATTTGGGTTTTTACACTAAAAGCAGGTCGCGGGTCAACCCCTGCGGTCGGCCCGCGAGCCGTGTTTCAGGATAAACAGCTTATCCTGAAACGCACAAGCTGCCCCAAACAGACCTTTAAACGTTAGATGATTTTGAAATTCAATACTCAATTTTCATGATATTAAGATGCTTAAATGTTGAAAGAATGATGAATGATCAAAGAAACCAACAAGACAATAAGATGTAATATCGTGGGATTTTGACAAAATTTAACAAAGTCTTACTCTCAAAACAATAAATAGAATCATATTGTCAACATAAAAAAAAGAGAGGGGAAGGAGATGAAGTTAAGATTTAAATTTATGTTTTTTGAAGAAAACTTAAAGCTAATGATTACTTGTCATTACAAAGAAGTATACAAATTATGACGACCATTGTTTTCGTTAAATTTTTAGGTTTTGTCTGTTATTAACATTTGTTATGGACTCAAGTCAGGCACAGTATCCTCGATAAAAAAAAAAAATTAAAGGTCATATGCTTGTTGGGATACTAAATACGACGGTTTACCGATGGGCGAGAATTTTTTGCAGCATTCCCACAACCTTTGATTGTCATTAATAATATGACTGGTAGTTCTGTTAGTTCCACTCATTGAGAAACTGATGGACATGTCAATTGATAACTGTAAAGCCCGGTGGACAAACACAATGAAAGCCCGTCAGAAAACTATATTAGAAAAAAAAAAAAAAATCTTTAGCCCAATTACAATTTTTACACTAGAAATCTTATTACAAAATATAATATAACAAAACTCATATTATTTCAGAATAAAATAGAGGCCCCAGAATACAACCACAACTTACAAATAAAGATAATTACAATGTACTAAATCCTAATAAATGAAAAAATAAGTATATAAGTGCATCAGAATAAAACATATTTATAACATTTTAATGTCATATGCATAAATGACAACAATGATATAAAAAATGAAAGAATGCTTATACTCTTCGACAATCTACTCATCGTTATTATCTTCATCATCAAACATCTCCAGCGACAGTTCCCTCGCTAAGGTGCCTCACATCACACCTCCTATAGCTTGCTCTCCATCCTCGCCACCATTTCAAACTTCAGCGTCCGTGGATGTAGAGCTCTGGTTTGAGATGGAGTGTCATGTTTCGTAAGTTGCTTGCTCTGATTGCAAGTTGTAAATTCTTCCCTTATTCTTCCCACAGCAGCTTCTATCAATATGCCAAAATAAGAGTGGTTAAATCTAACATTAGAGCAAGAAGCTCCTCTCAACCTCTAACTCTGAGTATCTTTCACCAGATGATACTTCTAGAAAAAATTGAAAATTATAATTAGAGGCAAAATAAAATTTCAAAATAATTGTAACGATATCATAATTATTATGACCCTTACATAGACTTTTTATGAGATCTGATGCGACTTACCGGTGGTCCGACTGATATTGATTCATATGAGCATGTAGGTTAGCGAAAATGTAGGTCAGTACATGGGAGTGCTCCTCTGGCATGTAGGGAGGATTCCATGCCCCTCATTCTGAAGTGTGATTCTTCTTTTCGTGCCTTCTCTTGTCAACATAATCAGGAGAGGCACAAGTTAGGCACGGTTGGGTGTCTCCCTTATTCCCAATTCATAGAGGTATCTAAGCCATTTTGCAGATAGTAGTGAACATATTATGCTATCGGGCTGCCTATCTAGCCTCAAAACTTTGTCTAATATGCGAATGATATCAGGTAGCCAGGAGCCTTGAGAATTTCTTCTGCATGAAGAACATCAATCAGTTAGATGGAGACAAGATACAACTTAAGATTACCGCTTTGAGTTTACCATAAACTTTCTAAATCACATATCTCATACTACAATCACCCCACAAATGTTAATTGTAGCACAAATGAGCTCCCTAATCCCTTAATACGATAAAATTTTATAATTTATATAAGACATAAATGAGAAACTAAGTAAATCATTTGTTAATTAGTGATTAAGGTGCATTTCATTAAATAATTGGCATGACATCTTCATGGATTTGAATGAAGCGGATATGAATTACAATTGACTCGTAGAATCATGTGTAACAAGCATAATTTATATGTGAATGCATGAATTTCACTTATAAAAGAATATACCATTACGAGGAGGGTTACTCGCATCAAGCTAGCGGTGTAAACGAGTCGAGTCGAGTCGAGTCAAGCTGGAGCCGCCCTCGGCTGGAGCTTGAGTTAAATTAATTTTATCGAGTTTGACCTCGAGCTTAAACTTAAGTTTACAAGTTCGAGCTGACTTGTTTATTAAAAAAGTGAGAAAATAATATTAATTTAAGGTAGACTTATAATAAAATAAAAAATATAATGAGAAATTAGAAGATAAATAATAATAATAATAAAATTTAATATAAAACATAAAACATCAATTTTTAAACATTTTTAATAGTTTAAAGAAATGGTATTTAAATTTAGTATATTTTTAAGTATATTATATTAATATTTTTAAACGAGATGGCTGACAAGCTAACGAGTTGAGTTGGGGCTAGCTTAAGCTTGTTTGTTAGCTCATCAAGCATAGTTCATGAGTCACTTATCAAGTCAAGCTCGAGCTCTCTCACGAGTCGGCTTGACTCACTTACATTGAAATGTTATAAAAAATCTACATGAACAATATTTCATTTTTGAATTGTTCCATGTTAGATGTTTGGTGATGATAATAAATGTAGTCTTTTCAGCAGTAGAAATATCCCGCACAAAAAGTTTTATCATATATGAAAAATACAATAGCAAGACAAAATATTGTAAGAGCAATATTCTATTTAAAATGGTTCGACTAATTCAGATTGAGAATTATAAATGTCTACATTCCCCATAATTGCAAGTGAGATTACAATATAGTGACTTGTCTTATGGAAGGTGTCTCTTGTAGGGTATTCTAACGTTGTGGTTGAACATTGAGCAACCGACAATATTTGCTCTAAGTAGTTTAGGCATCGGGTGCTCTCAATGGATTTATTCTATGATAGTAGAGGAATGTGATATTCTAAGTGTGTATCATTAACATAGGCAATGCAATTGTCTTATGGGAGATGTCTCTCGTAGGGTATTTTGATGTTGAGGTTGAACTCCGAGCAACCGACGATATTTGCTCTAAGTAGTTTAGGCATATGGTGATCTGGATGGATTTATTCTATGATAGTAGAGGAATGTGATGCTCTAAGTGCGTATCATTAACACATACACCAACTTGATCTGTTCTGTCATGAAGGAGAAGACCAAAAAGTTTTGTTTTAGTTCATCGAAGGAGTTTCTTGAATGACGGGAGTCGAAGCTAAACTCGTAATTAATTTCATAGGAAGGATGTCCACATACTTATTTGATCAGCAAATGGTTGGGTCTCAATAGATTATTGCTATAATTATCTAGATGTTTTGACATCTATAAATTTACTTCAATATTTAATCCAATGAATTTAATTAAGTAGCCTCTCAAAGCTTAAATTTAACTATAATTTAATTTCATTAATATGCACAACACATTAGAAAATTAGATTTTGGTCTTTAAATATTGTGGAGGACAAGATATAAGACATATAAGAAGCATAGAGAATTAAGGTAAATATTATTAAATCATGCAGTTAAATATCCATGAATTAAATACAATAATGTAATTAGACATATTATTTAATTATATTGAATTTGTAAATATCTCACAAATTTGTTTTTTATCTTAATTAGATTTAATTTAAGGTCTAAAATCAAGAGAGAAAATATATTATAAATAAAATTAAAGATACAAGTAATAAAAAGAAATTTGATATATTATATAATATTTATCGACTATTTTTTTTTTCAATAAAAATTGCAATTAATTTAAGAAAATCTAACCTATTTGGAAATTCATGAACTCAAGGATGGATAATTTAAGCTTTGGGCTTTTGGGCTTTTTGGGCTTTTTGGCAGAAGAGAAATGGTTCTAATGAGACTATAAACTAATTATTTAATAAATGTGAGAGGAGACTGCTCATGGCCTTAGATGTTCACTACACCACTTAAGGCTATCAAAGATAGACGTAGTGGTGGAAAGTTTTTTTTTTTTCCAACCTAATTTGTTAAAGAAAGTGTCGTGATTTATTCTAAGAAGTTGATTTCTCCACCGCAATTTTATAATCATCTTTTTAAAAAACAATGACAACCCCAAACAAATCTGAAGCTGTAGTTAAAATGGTGTTTATTAAACAACGGTATGGCGAGAGTTATAAATATGTTTTTTTTTTTTTTTCAAAAAGAACCTGAGAATAATTTTCTTACCACAATTTAACAGATCATGTTGGAAAAAAACTAAACACCTAAATTTCTAGAAAGGAGCAAAAAAACAGTCCCTCAAACGAGCGTTTTTTCTGTCTAGACTGCTAACGTAGCTCTGTGTGCGACGTAGATTATTCTCGAGTTATTTTCAGGCTATTTTTGGGTTATTTTCAATAATCCTGAAATAACTCGCAGGCTGAAATGTCAAGCATGCAGAAAACTGTGATAAACATATACTAAAACTACCTACAATCTATATGAGAGTAAAGTATGGATACTTAACCTCAGTCAATGATTAAAGAGTGACCAAGTTAGTTTTCATCACCTAATGATAACTCTAATACTTATTATTACCACCAAAGGAGATGTCACGTATCCAAGGCTAATATATTGTATTATTACTTTCTCTTTAAATGGCAAAAACCGACCTCTTATAAGCATTGATTCACACTAGTGAAATTCTTTCACATTTGCCAAGTTGGAAGAAGTTTTCCTTCTCATAATTTTCTCTTAAGAAATTTCTCTCATGTATTACACCTAAAATTCACACTTTTTTGCAATCTTTTATATATATATATATATATATATATATATAGTCATATATTGGGTGGCATCCACGGTATAAGACCCCTCAGGTCAGGGGTTCGGAACACCTCTGGCACAGTTGGTTTTAAGGAGATGACACTCGAATTGTCAGACACATTATATATATATATATATAGTTCTGCATTCCTTGTCCAGTTGGTAGTCAGGATCACTGTAAGTCCCCTCTGGTAAGGGTTCGATCCCTACCGTGGTGCGTGGGGGGTCAAATTATAGGCACATGACGCGGGCTCTCATCATGAGGTCAGATTGCGCATGAGAATTTGATATTNATTGATATTGATAGATAACACAACATATTAAGAGATTCTCAAGAGTTTTTCTTTGCACCTTGATATAGAAATCAAACAACAAATATATGATATAGCCATCTATTCATGTCGCCCTATAAATGACAAAGAAAATAGAGAGTTCATGCACGAGAGATCATAAGTCCCCTCCATAAAACATTCCAATCCAACCATTATGTTCCTAACTCAACGATCACAACTTTAAAACTACAGCACAGCTTCCATTACTCCCATCATCTTCCCCCTCAACTCCCCCCATCTGCTCAACAATCACAACTTTAAAACTACAGCACAGCTTCCATTACTCCCATCATCTTCCCCCTCAACTCCCCCCATCTGCTCAACAATCACAACTTTAAAACTACAGCACAGCTTCCATTACTCCCATCATCTTCCCCCTCAACTCCCCCCATCTGCTCAACAATCACAACTTTAAAACTACAGCACAGCTTCCATTACTCCCATCATCTTCCCCCTCAACTCCCCCCATCTGCTCAACAATCACAACTTTAAAACTACAGCACAGCTTCCATTACTCCCATCATCTTCCCCCTCAACTCCCCCCATCTGCTCAACAATCACAACTTTAAAACTACAGCACAGCTTCCATTACTCCCATCATCTTCCCCCTCAACTCCCCCCATCTGCTCAACAATCACAACTTTAAAACTACAGCACAGCTTCCATTACTCCCATCATCTTCCCCCTCAACTCCCCCCATCTGCTCAACAATCACAACTTTAAAACTACAGCACAGCTTCCATTACTCCCATCATCTTCCCCCTCAACTCCCCCCATCTGCTCCATAAACCAGCAGCAACATTTGTAGACTCACCTCAGTCCATTCCCCCCATTCCCCCTCATCTCCTCCTCCTCCTCCCCCATTTCCCTTCTCCCAGAACCAAAAGAACCAGCATGATACAACCTGTTGGAACTCACAGACTTATTAATGCCTCCATGATCCAAACCAATCCCCCCTCCCATGCTCCTCAACATACTCCCAACACCAAGAAAGTCTCTTGTCAGCCCATTGTTCTGATACCTTCCTTCCTCCATATTACACAACCCTGCATCATCAAACTCTGCAAACTTAACATCTACTTCCTCCTCCTCCCCCCCTCCTCCTCCTACAAACACTCCCGGACTTCCATTAGCGAAGGAATTCATGATATCCATCAAATGCTTCTCATGATTCTCCACCTGAGCCCTCAAGTTCTGCTCTCCCAAGCTCGAAGTCGCACCCATCTCCGCAGCCTTCTGGAGCAGAGCAGTGGCCGACATTTGAGGAAGAACTCCATTGCTGAACACTGCTTGCATTTGATCATTCATTAGATTCCCACTGCTGTTGATGAATTGAGAGTTTTGGTTGTTGTTGGAGAAGAAGCTGAGGTTGAATGGATTGGAGGGGGAAGATGAAGTGTTGTGAGAGTTGGGTTGGAGATCAGGGAGGTGAATCAGGCCATGGAAGGAAGGCTTGGTTTGAAGCGCGTCGTCGCCAGTTAGGAAGAAGGTGGTGGGAGGAGGAGGGGGGTGGAGGTGGTCGATATACGGTGGTCCGGTAGAGAAGTTTTGGCCAGCGGTGATGGTGGAGGTGGCGGCGGTGCCACCGCCGTGACGGAGGAGCTCCGGTGATATTTGATGGTTCTGATTTTGGTAGTGCAGAGAGGAAAGGTGGTGGCTGAGTGCGAAGTTATTATTGTTGTTGTTGTTTCTGTAGAAATGGCTGCCAATGGTGGGGAGTCTGGAGCTTTCCTGTGCTAAGGCGTCGCAGAATGCTCTGTGGGTGATGAAGCTGTCACGCCTGTATTAGAAGAATCATGAAACACTTATGTATGAAAAATTTCATAAAAAGATTAATGAAATTTGTTCAGATAAATTTGATTTTTTTATTGTTAAAATGTTTTAATCAGGTTATAAGAGTGATTAGTGGATACAAGTGATGGATAAATGTTACATTAGAAGCTCGTGATGATAAACTTTAGTTTGTTGCATGAAGTGTTTTAGGTGGAGAAAATATTACGTCTGATGAACTGAATGTTTGGACAAGAGAGTAGATCGTACCAAGTTGCATAGCGTAGTGTAATTCACGTCGTCATCTGCATGTCCAGATAACAGACGTAATATTTTCTCTTTTGATGATAGTAGAGTGTGTTGTAGATGTTATCCATATTCAATTATCAATGTAGCACATGTTGTCAATTATGTCATTGGCATTGCAAATAAAAAATAGCAATGAACTAAATGAATCTTTTGAGAAGGAATTTTGAATATGCCTAAGAAAATATACGGCAAAAGCTATCAATTCTTTAGACTTCAAGAACTTCTCTACAAGAAAAAAACTTAATAAACTCCTTTTTGTTATTGTATTAAATCGAAGGTTTATTAAATATCATGTATAATTTATATATATCTATGTCTCGGGTTTATTGTTTAGAGTGCTTGTAATATAAATGGGGTAATTAGTAGAATTCAAGTCGGATGATTGAAATAAAGGAATGCATCGGGTTTATTGTGTGATAAAAAAGTACTGCTTGGATTTAAAGGAAAATTTTATGAGATGGTGCTTAATGATTTTGGCACAAAATGTTGGACGATAAGAGAGGAGCATAAAACTAAGTTAAATGTTGCTGAGATGAGAATGCTTAGGCGAATGTGTCTTGACTCTTAGAAATAAAATGTGAAATGAATATATTTGTGAAAGGGTTGGTGTAGCTCCAGTGACAGATAAGATTAGAGAGAGTCGGCTTAGATCGGTTTGTCACACTCAGCTTTGACTGTCTAATGATCTCGTTAGAAGAGTAGATGTTCCTGATTCGACTTATGTTAAGAACGGTAAAGGTAGACCCAAAAAACTTAGGCATGTTGTATAAAAAAGAAGGGCACAATGGAGAAAAAGGTTTCTTGTAGCCGAACCCACTTAGTGGGATAAAAACTTGTTGTCGTATGTATGATTTGTTTTGCTATAGGATGAAACTTGATTTGAAATTGCAGAAGAAGAATTTAATGAATGAAGAAATCCAAATGAAGAGGCTTTTCGTTACATTGCATGAAGAACATAGAATTCGATCATCTTAGAAATAAGACATGAAGAGAAGTATGAAAACTCAAAATGTCAGAGAGAATATTTTATGCTAAAAATCTAATCTTGAGATAAGTCAACACTAGAGCATACAAATCATGGACACTAGTTCTTATTCTACTGATCAGGTTGTTTCCATCCTACACAACCTTCAGCAAATTAAGACAGTTACTTGTACAATCTAAAAGTCAAACTTACTTGGGGGCCGCTTAAAGCACTTGCAGTCACTTGTAAAATAGTTGTAAGGCTATTGTTAGGAAAATAATTTTTATAAAAGCTATTTTGATTATTAAAACATTTTTCTCAATTAAAAAAGGTATATAACAACTTAAACACAATTGTGATACTCTAATAAAGTACGTTTGGGGTGAACTCACTGATTAGGGGTGTAAACGAGACGAACAAGAGCGAGCCCAGACACAGCTCGTGTTCGTCTCGCTTATATTTCGAGCTCAAAAAGTGTGTTTCTGTTCGACTCGTTTGCTTAGCGAGCCGAACAAAGAGTCGTTTTGACAACCCTAATCAGATAGTCATAAGATGTTAGGGATTGGGGCAAGACTTTAAAATTATTGTTAATATTAAACCATCATTTGAATCTAATTTCATAATTTTTATTCTATTTTCTTAATTAATACTTTTAATTGATTATAAATTTGTGTAGCCTTGTAGTCAATTAAGTTTTTTAAAAATACTACTCATCATATATATATATATATATATATATATATATATATATATATATATATA
>JXCR01146486.1:4515-29896 GCA_002079205.1 Phalaenopsis hybrid cultivar
TAAATAGGACGCAATGGAGAAAAAGGATTCATGTAGCCGAACCCACGTAGTGGGATTAAGACTTTGTTGTTGTTGATGTTTTCTCCATCTTCTACTCATACTTGCCCCGTTAAGATTATTGTAAGTCATCAATATAAAAATTTTAAATTTTCAATGCTTTTAAAAATCTTATTACTTAATGGGCTTTCATCAGGATTATCAACATAATTAATTGCTTCTCTCTCATCTCATACTTATTTATATTCATATTATCTTGTTCTTTATCTTTAATCTCAGTTTTCTTCCTCTTTCCTAATCTATAGAAGTTAAAAATACTAATTAAATTTTGAAGTAATGATCATACATAGAATTTCAACTATATAAATTTTATGGATTCTTTTTCATTTGTTTCTTGGTGCAGTGTTTAGGGGTGTGAAGGATGATTGGTAAGGTACGTGGATATTATTTTTAGCTTTTGTTTAAAAAAATTGCAAATAGCGTAAAAAATTTTAGGTGAAGCAGGTCTTGGGGTGTGCCTCAACCCGGGTGAGGTGTATGCTTCATGCATGGGCAATGAAGCATANTTGTAGGACTTGATGATATCCCAATTGATGTGTGGAAATATTTGGGAGATTTGGGAGTTTCTTGGCTTACTAAACTCTTTAATATTATTTTCATCTAAAAAGATGCCTGCGGAGTGGAGGAAGAGTATTTTGATCCCCATTTTTAAGAATAAAGGGGAATGAAATATGTAAATGTTTAGGAGATTTGGGAGTTTCTTGGCTTACTAAACTCTTTAATATTATTTTAAAAACTAAAAGATTTGAGGAGTGGGGAAGAGTATTTAGATCCTCCATTTTTAAGAATAAAGGGGATGCACAAGAGGGTGCAAATTATAGAGGAATTAAGTTGATGGGGATGCACAAGAGTGTGCAAATTATAGAGGAATTAAGTTGATGTGTCATACTTTAAAATTATGGAAGGAGAGTAGAAGATAGGTTAGACGCATCACAAACATTTCTCATAATCAATTTGGATTTATGCCGGGCAGGTCTATTATGGAAGCTATGCATTTATTGAGAGGTTTGATGGAGAAGTTCAGAGATAATAAGAAGAATCTACATTTGATNCGGCATTAGGATCCTTAGCCGTCCCCTCATTCCCGTTCCATTTGATCCTCCGGCCGGTGATTTCACCTTTTTGGTAGGTGACTGGTACAAGGCTAACCACACTGTAAGAAAACCCCCTTTTCTGATAATTACAAATTTACCTATTTGAATATTTTAATTTTGATATTCATATTCTCATCACCATCACCATCACCATCACTATGCTTTATCTTTCAGGACCTAAAAACAACACTAGATAATGGCCATATGATCCCATTTCCTGATAGTTTGCTTATAAATGGGCGCGGTTCGAACGGCAACACATTTACTGTAGAGCAAGGTATGTTTCTTTGATATCAAAAATCATTGTTTGAATTGGTCCCCTTGTATCATCTTCCTGGAAAGCATGATTCCTGATATGATACAATATTCACTAGTTCTTGTACTAGATTAATAATCATAATTAATTAGTTAATAAGGATAAAAGACAATTCAATGGTGCGGCCAACTCCAGGATTAGGAAGTGGGGGAAAAGAAGAAACACAGAAAAGAGTTTATAGAAGCTTGCCAGTCTTTTATTCCTCAATGTACTCCAAATAGAGCTATTTATAGAATTACAAGATTACTAATTATTATTAGCTAACTAATTAATTATTTTATTGATTTAACACAAGAATTAATGAATATTGTATCCTATTAATTCCCGTTTAAGTTTTAAACTTCCTCATGTTTCTTCAGGCAAAACATACAGGTTCAGAATATCCAATGTGGGACTAATGAACTGCGTCAATGTAAGGTTTCAGGGGCACACCATGTTATTAGTTGAAGTAGAAGGATCGCACACACTGCAGAATACCTACTCTTCGCTGGATGTCTGTCTCGGCCAATCTTACTCTGTTCTCGTAACTGCGAATCAGCCCCCCAGTGACTATTACATTGTTTCTTCGACTCGATTTACCAACCCCGTCCTCACCACAACCGCCATACTTCATTATAGCAACTCGGCAGGGAAACCTGTAGATCCTCCACCCGGTGGCCCGACCATTCAGATTGATTGGTCGCTGAACCAGGCTCGATCTATCAGGTGTGCTCATCACCTGTATTTTTAGTTCAATTTTGGCTATTATACATTTTTTAAACTCCTTATCTCTATTAAAAATCAGGTGGAATTTGACAGCGAGCGGGCCGAGACCTAATCCACAGGGCTCATACCACTATGGGCTGATCAACACCACGAGAACTATCAGGCTTGCAAATTCTGCAGCGTTTATTAATGGGAAGCAGAGATATGGTGTTAACAGTGTATCTTTTAATCCACCTGATACACCACTGAAGATTGCTGATTACTATAAAATTGGAGGTGTTTTCTCACTGGGAAGCATTCCTGATAACCCGAGCTTTGGCGGCATGTATCTTCAGACATCTGTAATGGCAGCGAATTTTCGTGATTACGTCGAGATTGTTTTTGAGAACTACGAAGATGTGGTTCAGTCATGGCACATTGATGGTTATGCATTCTGGGTTGTTGGGTAAGGATGTGAAGAAACCCAAACTAAAACAGCATAAAATTTGTGGCTTTTTTTTTTTCTTTTTTTGGAGTAATTGATTGTTTTTTTCTGCTATGGAATTGATAGAATGGATGGTGGGCAATGGTCTTCTGCAAGCAGAAAGGGTTACAATCTTAGAGATGCAGTTTCTCGCTGCACCGTGCAGGTATTGACTCATCTTTCACTCCGTATTGAAAGAGTTGGGGGATTAAAATGACATTTTTGGGTAAAAGAAAGTTGTGATTTTTACAGGTGTACCCAAAATCATGGAGTGCAGTGTACATGCCACTGGACAATGTAGGGATGTGGAACATTAGGTCGGAGAATTGGGCGAGACAGTACCTGGGACAGCAATTCTATCTCAGAGTATACTCTCCTGCCAACTCATGGAGAGATGAGTATCCCATCCCCAAGAATGCTCTTCTTTGTGGCAGGGCTTCAGGAAGGAAGACGAGGCCACTCTGAAACATGATAATAAATAAGATGTTCTAATTTTATTTATGCTGAATGCTCAGCTCGAGCGGTTTAGTTTTCTACACGGCTTAGTGTTAAGTTTAGTTTTTAGACTCTTTTTTGGCTTCTGCTATTATTAATTATGTTATAAGGGAATTGATAGTTCTGCATTTTAATTTGCTTAGAAATAAAATGCCAACTCGGCTGTATTCGTCTTCATAAAAACATTGATCGATTATCTATAAAATGAATGATTTAAATTCATATTTTTTTGGAGTTTTTAGAAGAAATGAATTCTGAGATGGCAGCCTGCATATTGTTTTCTTGTTGATGGCAGAATTATCAACAGGATTGGTCTATGAGTATCATACTTAGAACTGAATTGATGTGTATATATGATAAAAAAATCAATCATCTGTAAGCTTCTATAATACATCCAGAACAAAATGTTTGATATTACTGCTCATATAATTGGAGATGCAACACCACATCTAAAGCTACGGCTTTTTAAGTGGCGGTTTTTCACCGAACACCATGTTATAACAAGTAATCTAATGTTCTATTTTTCTTTCTTTTTCCAAAACTTAATGAATTTCATTGATTGCCAAAAACATTTTCTAACCTGAGACATTCAGAGTTTGTTTAAACATCGTTCAGCTTTTTGCCATCCTCTTTCATTTAGAAGTACAGCAAATATTTCTGAGAAAATTATGAAATAAAAGAAAGATATTGTTTTCTTGAAGAACTTTTTATTCAAATCAAAATTATTTAAAAAAAAACAATAAAATACCATATTTTATGTATAAAAATAAATAATCAAGGAACTATATTTTATGTATAAAAATAAATTCAAATATTTTAAAATTCATCATCCAGCATTTTTATAAAAAAAATCCTGACTCAAAACCTTTCTTTTAAGAGAGCTGGATCAGTGAAGCTTGTTCAATTCATAATCAACGCAGTTAAATGTTTATAAACTATCAAAATCCCCATAAAGAAGAAAGAAAATAATTAGCTTAAGATAGAATGTTCTGAGCTTGGGAATGGCTAATTGCAAATTTAATCATACAGGTATTTCACTCATCTGAGAAAATATTTCCAATCATAAGAAAATCCCATAGCAACATTTTAAGACAAAAATAAGAGGGAAAAGCATAAAACCAAAGTGTGAACAAAGAAAAAGGGTATGTAACAGGTTTAACTAAAAACAACCTTCTTCATCTTCACAAAAGGTTTATGTAGAAGAAAAGCAATGCTTGTGCAAAAAGGGATTTCAAGATGGGGGCCTCATTTGTGCTTGAAGACGATAACAATGGCCGTGCAATTATCCTTACAGTGCCGCTCACGAATGGCTTCTCTTACAAGGCGGCGAGCTGCAGCGGCGGCAGATGATGTTTCCTGTAAAACGGTAGCTGAAGGTCTCAGTGAAATATTTTATAGTTCTATTTACTAGAAAAAAAAAGAACTCTGAATACAAAATAGAAACTTCTAAGTCAGCTTAATGCATATCTAGATGCTTAATTCTTTGATTGAGGACAGGCTTGTTCTAAATATCTCAAGGAACATGAATATGATGAATACAATAGAAAAGAAAAAAATATATTTGAAGTTAAATAATTATTTTAAATAAATTCATTATAAAGTAAATTGTAAAATGTAGTACTTAGATGCCACTGCTAAGCCATTTATTTGCATGCCACCGTAAAACTTTTTTTTGGATTGCTACTAATGATCTATATGGGTTTTACATCTACAGATTTGCGAGTCACAGCAGGTAATTGCCAGCCTCAAAATGTCCATCACACCTAGTTTTTGTAGTTTTTTGCCACATTAGACCACTAGGAAATGCTCCTTTGGAAGCATCCTATTCACATCTACACTACTCTATAAATACTCCCTTAATGCCGGCCTTTCTAAGAGAATAATTCCACTCAAATTTTTAAATTAAAATTTTTAAAACATTAAAAGCTAAAATGTTGTCATTTCAAGAAATTATTAAGTATACATCCCCACACAAGCTTTCAAGTGTTTCTTGTATCGCTAAGAGTTGGCATATAGAGGCGCCCTTGTCAATAAACAAGATGCCGATGCTCCTCCCCTGTGAAGAAACATGTACATTTTCTCCATCAGCTTGAAGATGGAAGATAATTGCTACTGGAGTCCCGAGCAAGGGACTGCTTCACCGTGAATGTAGGCTGGGTTCGGCTGAATCACATAAATATATTATGTCCGATTTCTTTATAGCTACATTTACTTTTCGTTGTGCTTAAAGTACATTACATGTTTGTGTGATTAAATGCCATGATCATTATGTTAATGTTGTAAAATTATCTTTGCATTAATCGGACTTAGTATTGTATCATTTGCATTCTCATAATAGTTTAAGTAATTAAATAGACCTCGCTCCACAAGTTAATGTGATGATTCAAATGTTGAATATTCATTTACGTGTGTTATAGTTACCTTTATACTTGTGCTCTAAATTCTAGTAAATTTTGAAGATATTATTTATAGACTGAGTTTTGTGATTGAATAGATTTACCATACACATGATTAATTACTTCACTCACATATAAATTATTTTTATACATATAATTATCTAGTTAACATATATTTGTTTAGTTTGATTTATTTATATTTATTTTGCTATGATGCATAGCATACAGTGTGAGATTAGATTTGTCAAATTTGAAAAGAGATTTTCCCAATGCAGACAGTGGACGCCAAATTCAACAAATGTCCAAGCTATCAAAAATGCTCGACAAATTTAATACTGAATTCAAGAAATTTAGGATATGTATTTCAAAATGGTTAAAACCTGTGAAAAAAAAAATGACAATTTTACAAATCCCCTAAATGCCATTTTCCTGATTTGAATAATGTGCCCTTGCTTTAACTGAATGTGTTATGCCATGTGGTTATCTTCAAGTGCACAAAGATACATCTAAGGTTTTACAAACTCTCGTTAGGAAATTTACCTTTAGCTGTTTCTGAACAAAATCAACCGCATCACTCGGTCCAAATACCTGGATGTTTCAACAATATTGATTTGTTATATTAAGCTAAACATGCATCCACCGCATCATAAAATGATGTTTACTGAAAGAATATATGACTTACACCCCACAATCCATCACAACCAAGAATGATGAAGTGCTCCCTTTCAGTAAGTTCAAATGAATGTATATCGGGAGAGGCAATGACTCCAACCTGCATGATTAATCACACTAAACACGGAGGTCACCCTTATACATGCAGAAACATTCAGATAGGCGCAAATCCATGCATACAAGATAGACATCTTCATGGTAAAATAGTTTGGAATCATGGAATAGCTTCTGCTGCAGATAGCATGCCTTCCACTAGTTGTTGTGGCGCCTTCAACCTGCTGCTATTGTATCTTCATCTTGCTTTTTCTGCCAATTTCTACATCTACAATTATTTAAATTTTCTTACACCCCCATCCCTGCTGCTAAAAAAGTCCTTGAAGAATGCTTGAACAATACAAGTTCGCACGACTTTTGAGGAACAATAAAAGGTAGACTAAGACTTGATTTTACTCTAAATATAAATAAAATTATAGATCTATAATACGCTAAATAGTTATTGGTTATTATTCCTAAATTATAAAGAAGAGTGGTCTAATGAGAGAATGGACCTGAAGTTTGATTTTTATTTTCCTCTGGCATGTATGCCAAGAAAGTTCGTAGTACACCCCATGCATTATTAGTAATAGAGCAAGAGGATTAGAACCATTGATAAGACAATTTTCATCAAACATGAGTGGTGTGGGAGCTAGTTGACAAGTTCGTAAATGTAGTGAGGATTGAAGGCTAAGATATTCAGGAAGCGAGTGCTTTAACATGATTAGTGGATTCCATAGAGGAAACACGCCTTATGGTAACCGGAACCTATTCTGGCATAGGTTATTGGTTAAACATGACTGTTGTATAGGCTTCACGCGAGAACACAAGTAGCAATTAATGAGGAAACTGTCTGATATGCCTGAGTGTTTTGATTTCAATCGCTATGAACTTCTATATAAACCTAAGATGTCCTGTAGAAAAAATTGATAAGTGCTTCAATGGCCCTGCAGTGCAGAGGTTGCCTTGGATTATATAGGTCAAACATCAAGCAAGAACAAAGAGGAGACAGATTTAAGCAGATATAGTTATCTTCATGACTATTGTAATTTGTAAAGTGGAACTTCGTAACTCCTTAGTAGCGTTCTATATAGTATAATCCTAAGGTATGCAATTGTTTTTATAGTTCTCTTTCCATTAGTATGAATAATGAATCTATACCAGCAGCATCTATGATCTTGTCATGATGAAANGTCAAATGTGGTATCTTGAAATGTGAACCCATTTTTAAGATAGAGGGTTCCACTTGAAATCTTTTATAAAGTCCATGTTAAATTCATGGCTCAAAATTAATGCTCGTCTTTAAAGCTTATAAAACTCTTTAAGTTATTTAAATACATAAATTCAACGCTCGCATGTGCTCCAACGAATGTATTGAATGATCAAAATACTAGACATTTGCATGTGCTCCAACCAATGTATTGGATGATCAAATACTGGGTTCGAGAATGCTGCACAGGTGGAGTTATCAAATTTATATTAGCAGGATATGATTATGGTCATTCCTCACTCCTTAATAAGTCAAGAAGAATCTAATGAATGTTATCAACAACCCCCGCTGCAAGAGGGGTCATCAAATGTAAGTTAGTAGGAGTGAATTTTCGTTGCTCCACACTCTCCCTTACAAGTTTTATGCAAGCCCAACAAAAAGACTATCAAGTTGTTCAAAGAAAAAATAAGCCATAAGAAATTATAGAAGATATCTATGGAAACTCTTTTATAACAAAAATGCATTTCTAATTTATCATAAAAATCCCCTCTAAGAGGGGTTTTATTTTTGTTTATTTGGGTTGTCGTCGTGCTCGATGCTGAGATCCCCAAATGTGATTTATCAGATAACGTGCTCCTCTTTTTAAGATTGATAACAACTTTATGGCTAGGATCCACAATGACAATGGTTGATATCATACCTTGCATCAAGATCCTATTCATTTTGGGTTTTGGCATCGTGCTTTAATGCCGAGATCCCGAAATATTTGCTTAAAACTTTTGCTATCAAGTAAAATATATGTGATAGAATTTAAACAGCAATGATTTTTCTCTTTGGTTAACCAAAAACTTGAAGGTTCAACTGAAAATTCTTCGAGATTTGCAAGCTTTAAAGAGTTAAGTTGGAAGGATACAAGCTCTCTCACAGATCAATTTTATGGCTTAAGTGGTCAAAAAGGTTGGACTCAACAAGCTCAAATATGGCCAAGTCGTTGATAGTTCACTTTACTCAATAAACCACAAAAAAACGCTCGTAGTGAAGGATAAAGCTCTTCTTACACGACAAGCCATAAAAAATGGATGATAAGAGTTGTCTAGTTCTCAAGCTCATCCAGTTTGACAAGTTTAAGTGATCTAGATCTATGAGACTTTCTTAACCAAATTGACAATGAAGATTAAGGGCCTGTTTGGGGCAGTTTATTTGGTGCGGTGGCGTTTTGAAAACGCACCTGACATGTTTGGGTAACTGCGTTTTGGCAGCTTATGCATTTTCAAATCGCTGAAAACAACATTTTCACACCGCACCTATCTAGGTGCGGTGACAGCTTATTGACAACGGTCTGACTTTTCCAATAAAATAAAAATTTGTAATAGCCACTGCGCCTAGCTTATCAACAGATTATTCTCATATGCTATAACTACCCAAACATACCATAAATCTAAGAGATAATCCATCTCAGAAAATGGCTATGCAATCAAGCTAAAACATTCTCAACCATACAAATTCCAAGGCCTTCTGGTATAAGAAAGGAAACTCTCAATTCTATGAGCTTAAGCTTCTTAAGTTAAAGAAACACAAACTTCCTGAAGTCTAAGTCGAGGATACAAACACTTTCTAAAGATCAGACTCAATAAGTTCAAATATGGCAGAGTCGCTGACAGTTCTCTTCTCTCAATAAGGCCATAAAAACGGCCGCAGTGAATAATCTCCTGTTTTATTAGTCTGATGACAAAAACTGTCAAATTTCAAGCATATTCAACTTGATAAGTTCAAGCAGCTCAGATCAGATAAATTTTCTTGAATAATTAGAAGGTCAAGGAAAATTAAATGATGATCATCGATCAAGAAAGCATCAAGCCGAGCTTAATGACATGTTCAAATAAAGAAAGCCATACCTTTTCAAATAGTTTGATGAAGCACAAGGCACAAACTGAAGGAATTCTCTTCTTCAATAAGTCTAACAAAGCGAAAAGCAAAGGACTGAAGAAGTTATCCTAGAAGTTCGTTCAAAGCTCTCGATGTTGAACTAAGGGAATTCAAATGTTGATAAGTCCGATAAAGCACCAAGCAGAAGAACGACAATCTCTTGCCATTGACTCAACAAGTTTAAAGGCAAGGTCATTGGCATGCATCCTTCAACAAGTTTGTCGAAGCACAAAGCTAGGACCGAAGACATCCTCATTTACTTGACAAGTCTGTGGAGGCAATTCAGGTCAATTCCTTCAACAAGTTCATCAAAGAACAAAGCTAAGACCAAAGGTATATGTTCGCTGAACTGACAAGCCAACAGAGATAATTCAGGCCAATTTCCTCAAAATATTCGCCAAAGCACAAAGCTAGGACCAAAGGTTAATTCCTTCATCAAACTCATCAAAATAGAAAGCAAAGGGCTAAAGGACAAGTTGAATCTCCCAGCCAAATGAGTGATAATAAGTAAGACTCCGCGTCAACCAAATTGGTCCATAACACTATAAGCGTGCGTATGTAGCTCAAAGTTATACTTTGATTGACATCCGACTAACATTCTCGGTGATCCACAAAGTGAAACCGTCAACATGACATCCAAACAAAGTTTTTGGGATCTGCATTGTCAAGTGTTACAACAAACATGGTCTGCTTCAGACATGCACCATATTTGTTGGGAGACATTTGTTGATTACTAATAAAAAAAAATAAAATTAGATAAATTAAATCCCTACCTATTTCCGCCGAGTCACTAAATAACTACTTCCGCTTCAACATCCATTTTTCTAATCCCGCTCTATTCATTCAATTATGGGAGGGCTGACACTTCTCTCATGGGTTCGAAATCCCTTTTTGGTCGGACCTGAATTTCTCATCTTCCTCTCCTATTTGAGCGATACAGAAGCAATGAAAAGCAATGACGAGAGTGCAGCGTATAGAAACCTCTGAAATTCCTCCCTTTGCTCTAAAGATACCAAGCGAAGTTCTGCTTCACTTCAGACAACAAAGATGAAGAAGCGACAATGTGATTGCAGGGTGCAAAAACTTTCGAATTACTGTTCTAAATCGTAACCTGCTCGACTTTTCCTCTCCAACCACTCGTAAAGTGTCGCTCTCCGAACACAGTCGCAACTAAGGCGGGCTGGGAATACAATGATTAGGTCACGACGCATGGAAACCTTTGAAACTCTCGATTGTTTCCTCTCTCTTGCGACCCACTCGAAACTGAGCCACACACTCTGCGCCTGAAGCCCTTACTGCGTACGATCCTCCTTGCGTCAAAGCCCTATGCGCCTTCTTCTTTGTCGCACCTCTCAAGCCTGTTCAATCTCCTTTTCTTGCACCTATCTCAGTCTCGATACAATCGAGATTAGATCCAACAGGAAAGGCACTAATAAATCGTTGTGTACGGGAACTCTCGTGTTCGACCTAGCTGCAAGCCGACCTTTGTAATTTTCCTATTCTAAACTTTTTGGTGTGTTTTATATGTTATATAACATATATTATATAGTGTATATGTATTATATAATATAGATTATACAAACATAAATCATAAAGGGAGAAGTAGAGATGGGTAAATAAGAGAATTGTATCGTAAATTGGGCTTATATTATTTTATGTAGGTAGTGAAGACCCACTCGCGTCTTATAGATCGGTGGAATAGAAGACCTTTTCCGGCCGAAAATGCATGAATGGTTAAGACCCACATGTTTCTTATAGGCCGGTAGATTAGAAGATTCCTTCCGACTACGGTGTCGTGAGCTATTGACCAACGCGTCTTATATATTGCTGGGTAGGCAAGCACCCCGATATAGCCCCTTAATCGGGGACGACACCGGAAAGCTACCAAAATTTGAAGTGGTTTTGGACTTGTAAATGTTCTTAAAAAATTGAATTATTTGGACTTAAAATGATGTCAAAATGAAAATAAAGGAAAACACAAATTGTGAATTAAAAGTTTCTAATTCGATCATATTTGAAGGTGACCAAGTAAGGATACGTCCTAATGCATATAAATCTTTATGCGATCGATTTGAAAAACATAAATTGGGGGCTGACAAATTGACTCAATATGAATGCATAAATTAAAGCTACATTCCAGGAATATAAATGTTGTTCTTAAATTTTAAACTTCGACTTGTGTGTCTAATTTCTCCATCGGATTCACAATACATCTGCTAGTGAATAGTAGGCGGTTTCTTTTTTAAAAGTCTAAAATCATATACTTTTACAAATACTTTAAGTTTTCAATGATTTTAAAATCTCAGGGTTTTCTCCTAAGTCAAATGCGGTATCTTGAAATGTGAACCCTTAGAAGGGTTCCACTTGAGATCTTTTGTAAAGTCCATGTTAAATTCATGGCTTAAAATTTATGCAAGTTTTTAAAGCTTATAAAACTCTTTAAGCTATTTAAATACATATATTAAACACCCACATGAAGCTAATCGGGCCGCCTTATAATCGGGCCGCCTTATATATGGGATAAGGTTGTAATTCCCACCCCACTACTCCGATCCTCCTCCTTAAAAGGACTGGAGTTGACAAGTCTTGTAAGCCATGACCAAATTATGAAATAAGAGTTCACAAGTTCAAATCACCAACTTATTCTGATCCTCCTCCTTGTAAGGATAGGAGTCGACAGAACTTTTATTTTGAAAATTTTAAATTGACAAAACTAAATGCCCCACTTCAAATATAAAATTTTTAAATGTTTAATTCATCGATGATGACCTTGTTGGTCGAAGATTTCAACTGGAGGAGTCAAACTTTTAAACCAAGATTTTTCAAAATGACTAAGTATTTAAGCTAAAATTCAATCACTAAAAACTAAAGCGAAATCCATATGTTCTCCGCAACGGTTTGTCGAGAGTGAAAAATTTCTGATTGACGTTAGCTCACAAAGAGCGAATGTCATATCAAATGCATCTCTATATTCACAATCAAAGTAATTCAATGTCATTAAGGACGAGACCAGAGTCATCTGTCTGAGTGGTTCTGTCATTAAATGACACATCAAAATAGCGGTGACGATCAAAGCTCTCTCACTGGATAATTGTTGCTAAATGCCACAGTTATATTATGGTCATGGTCGCAACCCGTATGTTCTCCAATGGATTTCTACCCTTTAAGTTGTGAATCATAAGGGTGCAATTGATTCGTATAAAACCCTTTGTTACATAAAGTTGATTTAAATTTGTCTCCTTAGATAAATATTCACCATAGATCTACAATGATACCTTTGACGACGCAACTCATAGCTGTTGATAAGGATTCTTCTATTTGGTTGGCTCGATTATCTCCTCTGCTTAAATAGACCAGGGACCACGATAGTCCGGATGATAGAATAATGGGATCTTGATCGGGTTTCGTCTTTATTCCCTCACTATTTGCTTTAAGCTTCAAGTGATGAATTTTACCATCTTAAATTCTAAGTCTACTTGTACTGTATGNCGAGTCAGGATTTTTTTAATTAAAATGCTGGATGATGAATTTTAAAATATTTGAATTTATTTTTATACATAAAATATGGTATTTTATTGTTTTTTTTTAAATAATTTTGATTTGAATAAAAAGTTGNTGAGTCAGGATTTTCTTAATTAAAATGCTGGATGATGAATTTTAAAATATTTGAATTTATTTTTATACATAAAATATAGTTCCCTGATTATTTATTTTTATACATAAAATATGGTATTTTATTGTTTTTTATAAAAAGTTGTTCAAGAAAACAATATCTTATATCAAACTTCTTTTATTTCATAATTTTCTCAGAAATATTTNGTTCAAGAAAACAATATCTTATATCAAACTTCTTTTATTTCATAATTTTCTCAGAAATATTTGCTGTACATCTAAATGAAAGAGGATGGCAAAAAGCTGAACGATGTTTAAACAAACTCTGAATGTCTCAGGTTAGAAAATGTTTTTGGCAATCATTGAAATTCATCAAGTTTTTGGAAAAAAACAAAAGAAAAATCGAGCATTAGATTACTTGTTATAATATGGTGTTCGGTGAAAAACCGCCACTTAAAAAGCCGTAGCTTTAGATGTGGTGTTGCATCTCCAATTAAACTNTAAGTTTTGGGAAAAAACAAAAGAAAAATCGAGCATTAGATTACTTGCTATAATAAGGTGTTCGGTGAAAAACCGCCACTTAAAAAGCCGTAGCTTTAGACGTGGTGTTGCATCTCCAATTAAACTGAACATATGAACATTAATATTAAACATTTTGTTCTGGATGTAATATAGAAGCTTACAGATGATTGATTTTTTTTATCATAAAAATAGACCAATCCTGTTGATAATTCTGCCATCAACAAGAAAACAATATGCAGGCTGCCATCACAGCATTCATTTCTTCTAAAAACTCCAAAAAAATATGAACTTAAAATCATTCATTTTATAGATAATCGATCAATGTTTTTATGAAGACGAATACATCCGAGTTGGCATTTTATTTCTAAGCAAATTAAAATGCAGAACTATCAATTCCCTTGTAACATAATTAATAATAGCAGAAGCCAAAAAAGAGTCTAAAAACTAAACTTAACACTAAGCCGTGTAGAAAANATCATATAAACACATGAATTCAGTTCTATGTATGATACTCATAGACCAATCCTGTTGATAATTCTGCCATCAGCAAGAAAACAATATGCAGGCTGCCATCTCAGCATTCATTTCTTCTAAAAACTCCAAAAAAATATGAACTTAAATCATTCATTTTATAGATAATCGATCAATGTTTTTATGAAGACGAATACAGCCGAGTTGGCATTTTATTTCTAAGCNGATTAGGTCTCGGCCCGCTCGCCGTCAAATTCCACCTGATTTTTAATAGAGATAAGGAGTTTAAAAAATGTATAATAGCAAAAATTGAATTAAAAATACAGGTGATGAGCACACCTGATAGATCGAGCCTGGTTCAGCGACCAGTCAATCTGAATGGTCGGGCCACCGGGTGGAGGATCTACAGGTTTCCCTGCCGAGTTGCTATAATGAAGTATGGCGGTTGTAGTGAGGACGGGGTTGGTAAACCGAGTCGAAGAAACAATGTAATAGTCACTGGGGGGCTGATTCGCAGTTACGAGAACAGAGTAAGATTGGCCGAGACATACGTCCAGCGAAGAGTAGGTATTCTGCAGCGTGTGCGATCCTTCTACTTCAACTAATAACATGGTGTGCCCCTGAAACCTTACATTGACGCAGTTCATTAGTCCCACATTGGATATTCTGAACCTGTATGTTTTGCCTGAAGAAACATGAGGAAGTTTAAAACTTAAACGGGAATTGATAGGATACAATATTCTTTAATTCTTGTATTAAATCAATAAAATAATTAATTAGTTAGCTAATAATAATTAGTAATCTTGTAATTCTATAAATAGCTCTATTTGGAGTACATTGAGGAATAAAAGCCTGGCAAGCTTCTATAAACTCTTTTCTGTGTTTCTTCTTTTCCCCCACTTCCTAATCCTGGAGTTGGCCGCACCATTGAATTGTCTTTTATCCTTATTAACTAATTAATTATGATTATTAATCTAGTACAAGAACTAGTGAATTTTGTATCGTATCAGGAATCATGCTTTCCAGAAGATGATACAAGGGGGCCAATTCAAACAATGATTTCTGATATCAAAGAAACATACCTTGCTCTACAGTAAATGTGTTGCCGTTCGAACCGCGCCCATTTATAAGCAAACTATCAGGAAATGGGATCATATGGCCATTATCTAGTGTTGTTTTTAGGTCCTGAAAGATAAAGCATAGTGATGGTGATGGTGATGGTGATGAGAATATGAATATCATAATTCAAATATTCAAATAGGTAAATTTGTAATTATCAGAAAAGGGGGTTTTCTTACAGTGTGGTTAGCCTTGTACCAGTCACCTACCAAAAAGGTGAAATCACCGGCCGGAGGATCAAATGGAACGGGAATGAGGGGACGGCTAAGGATCCTAATGCCGCCGAAGCCGCCGGCAGCCTTATGAAAAGCGAGAGAGGGGAAGTAAAAGTAGCTGCCAATCTGGTCCTTCACTTGCAAAATGTATGTGAAGTTTCTCCCTGGTGGAATTGGGCAGTTGGTGCCATAAACTCCATCCTGCCATGAATTCCTCCTCTGCAGCAAGCCGTTCCTGCAATAAACTCCACACTTAACTTACAAAATTATTTTAAAAATCCATTTTTTTTATATTTAAAAAGTACAAAAAAACATAAAAATTGGAGTAAAAAAAAACAGTTATATACATTATACAACAATTTCTTTTAAAAGAAATGCTCTTTTATTCTCTTTTGACCTATCAAATATAAATTTAAATTAAATTAAGTTTAATGATTTAAAATTGAATTAAAACTTCACTATTTATGTCATATTATAAAATAAAGGGGCATTTGCATACAAACCATGCAATTTCTATGTATTTACATATCTAACACCTAAACTCTACTATTTTACATTTAAACCACCCAAATCACATACAAATGATAGTAAAATAACACCATGCATAGGTAAGGTTTTTGGTGTTAGATGTGTAAATATATAGGAATTGAGTGGCATGTATGTAAATCTTCGCATTTATATACATAGCACACAATTCTTACTTATTTACAGAACCCCCCCCCCCCCCCCCCCCCCCCNAATTTTAAAAATCGAACCGCCCAACAAGCGTCGGTGGCACCAATCCCAACTCCAAAGATCAGTCCGACGTCACTCAGGCCATCGCATTTACTTGATTCCCTTGTCCCTACATACATCTCTCCTCTCAATAACCAAAAACCACCCTTACAAAATTGCTATTTCCCGTCAAACCTCGCACAAAAATCCTCTCCCCCGCGAACCCCGTCAAAGGCAGCAAATCAATCATTCACCAAAAATAAATAAAACCCGCAGAGCAGAGAAAGCTATATTTGTAAATACAGATTTTTAACAGCTATGCTAGGAAATAAACCATCTTAAAAGGACTTCAATGCAAAAGTATCATTTCAATTTTCACTTCTGCGTAAGGAATAGAGCTCTGCAGTAGAGAGAGAGAGAGAACGAGAGAGAAGAGAGTTATACCAGGAGATGAGAAATGGCTCGGGGAGGCTATTATAGACGTTGATGATGAGATTATCGTTGGTTACAGCTTCAATCTGCGGCCCTGGGAATTGCCCATTGATCAATATCCCCTGCACACACCAAGATACAGAAACATCGAATCAAATCAAACACCTAATGAGAAATACATGGATCAGAGGGCAATCGAATAATAAGATTTGAAGCTTGCCTGCTGCTTCACGCCGAGGGGCCAAATGTCGCCGTAGGTGACGTTCCAGGTAAAGAAGCGGTAGGGATCGTCGGCGGACGAAGAACAGAGCAGCGATAGGAGGAAGATGAGAGAGGCCGCAAAGACTGTTGGTCGCCCCATTCTAACTTCTCTCTTCTTCTTCGATTGGTCCTTCGCCTTCCTCGCTTTTTGGTTCTCACTGGATCTGAGAGAGAGAATGTGGACTAAAACCTAATTGGGGAAAGCTTCGCAGAATGGCCCAATGGCTGAATCGAAGAAGAGAGCCATATTTAAGACTGCTCACCACTGACGAGACAGAGAGGGAGAAATAAATGCGGAACAGCTAGCGGGTTCGGAGTGCTGTATTTTATCTGAGAGAGGGGGAGAGAAGGGGAGAGGAAGATGATGGTATGAGCTGTCAGGGTAAAAATGTAAAACTGTGAAAAGACATCGGTTCTGTTCTTAAACGCGGATTCGAGTCCGGTTCAATGGTCAACCGGATGGGGTCATGCGGTCTGACAAAAATGTTTTATGGTGAACCGGGATTGGTTCTCATCCTTTACCTTCTTTTACTGTCTCAGCTTTTAAAATTTTGAATTTGAACCGGAAAATAAACCGTGTATGATAATAAAAATTATTTGAATATATTTTAATAGGATACACACTGAAATTTGAAATTAATAAAATTTATATTATGATTTATAANAGATTTGAACCGGAAAATAAACCGTGTATGATAATAAATATTATTTGAATATATTTTAATAGGATACACGCTGAAATTTGAAATTAATAAAATTTATATTATGATTTATAAATAAATAAGTGAATAAGCTCATTTAATTGTTGGGCATGTTTGTTAATTAGTTTGCATAATAGTCAGATTTTTTTCCTCATCTATGAGATTTTTAAAAAATATTAAAAAAATTAATATATTTAAAATATTATACTTAATGTTCATAATTTCAATTAGAAGCCGTAGATGATTAAAAATGTGTCGAGTATATCATATAATTAATATTGATTCATCGGTGTTGGTCAAAACACCCATACCCATTCATCCAATCATCTTTGTCTTATAGCCATCATCCTCCACTATTAGTCTTTGACCTCCAACCATCATCATTCTATCACCTTCCCTCTATCGCTTTCATTTGACCATCATCACCCGGCTATTATCATCCGACTATTGTGGCTCAACTACTGTCATTTGTCTGTTGACATACAATCATCATTATCCAAAAATTATCACACTAACTTCATTATCCAATTATTATTGCTCAACTTATGTCATTTAATCAACATTAATGTCTCGACTACCATCATACAATCATCATCTCTTGAGTGTCATCATCTAACCATCACTCAATTTCCCTCTTCGCTCTCACTATATCTACGATAGTCTTCAAATACTGAGCAAATGGTGAGTGTATTATTTTGTGATATCACCTCTTACAATTAAAANGTATATTTAAAATATTGTACTTAATGTTAATAATTTCAA
Source organism: Phalaenopsis hybrid cultivar (assembly GCA_002079205.1). Lineage (NCBI taxonomy): Eukaryota > Viridiplantae > Streptophyta > Magnoliopsida > Asparagales > Orchidaceae > Phalaenopsis > Phalaenopsis hybrid cultivar. The sequence continues at coordinate 22,692 of JXCR01146486.1, forward strand.
TTAGAAGCCGTGGATCACTAATTAATGATGATTAAAAATGTGGCGAGTATATCATATAATTAATAATGATTCATCGGTGTTGGTCAAAATACCCATACCCATTCATCAGATCATCTTTGTTTTATAGCCATCATCCTCCACTACCAGTCTTTGACCTCCAACCATCATCATTCTATCACCTTCCCTCTATCACTATCATTTGACCATCATCGCCCGGCTATTATCATCCGACTATTATGGCTCAACTACTGCCATTTGCGTGTTGACATACATACAATCATCATTATCCAAAAACTATCACACTAACTTCATTATCCAATTATTATTGTTCAACTTATATCATTTAATCAACATTAATGTCTCGACTACCATCATACAATCATTATCTCTTGAGTGTCATCATCCAATCATCGCTCAATTTCCCTGTTCGCTCTCACTATTTCTACGATAGTCTTCAAATACTGAGCAAATGGTGAGTGTATTATTTTGTGATATCACCTCTTACAATTAAAANCACATGATAGTCAATCTTTTTTCCTCATCTATGAGATTTTTAAAAAAATATTTAAAAAATTAGTATATTTTAAAACATGTGGCGAGTATATCAGATTATTTATAAAATCAAGATTGATATGATGATTCATCGATGTTGGTCAAAACATCCATACCCATTCATCTAATCATCTTTGTCTTATAGCCATCATCCTCCACTACCCTTCTTTGACCTCCAACCATCATCATTCTATCACCTTCCCTCTATCGCTATCATTTGACCATCATCACCCAGCTATTATCATCTGACTATTATGGCTCAATTACTGCCATTTGTCAGTTGACATACAATCATCATTATCCAAAAATTATCACACTAACTTCATTATCCAATTATTATTGTTCAACTTATGTCATTTAATCAACATTAATGTCTCAACTACCATCATACAATCATTATCTCTCGAGTGTCATCATCTAATCATCACTCAATTTCCCTCTTTGCTCTCACTATTTCCACGATAGTCTTCAAATATTGAGCAAATGGCGAGTGTATTATTTTGTGATATCACCTCTTACAATTAAAAAGAGGAGCCAACTTTTTGAATCTCAACAAAACATTCAATTCAACTTTAAATTTTGTTGAAATCAAACATCAAATATTGAATTTAATTTTAAAATTTTCTAGCTCTAACATTACCCACGCTTTGTGCTCTATTGAATGAATCTTCAAGAAACTTTTCAATGCAATTTTATCTTTATATTTTTTTCATATTTTATTTTTAATAGAAAAAAAAAATATATGGAATAAAACTTAAAAACTCAAAATTATTAACAAATTAATATTGCTTAACTTCATCAATAAATCCACATACAACTTTATGCATTAAACAAAACAAGAACTTAATTTAAGTACCCGTACCTACCACTTAAAAATGCTTATCAAAGCTTCAAAGGACCGCAAGGCACATATACGCACAAGTACCAATGCTTTCACTTTTAATATTATACTACCTCTATGACATTACAAAACGAAAAAATTTAAAATAGCAAATTACAGCGGAAGTTAGCCCACAGGTTTTCCGCAGGCTCCGATATCTTTTGGGACTTTTACATGCATGCCACCCAATTCCTTTGTATTTACCTAACAACACATCTAAATTTCACTTTTTTATATTTATGAAAGTTAAATGAGATAAATACATAAAAACTACATGCTATGTATATGATTTTATTTTATTTTATCATTTTGAGCCGAACTTGAAGTCGATCAGCTGTTTACAGCCCTAAAAAGTAGACCCTAAATAGTCTCCAAAATATTGACAAACTCCATATTGATTTCGAGAGGGACAAGTCCAAATTTACTTAAAATCATAAAATCAATGTAAAAGCTACAAAAAGAAGGCTAATTCAATATGTATGCAAGGAGTCAGCAGTTGGTCAATACTTCAGCTCCGGTTCTTGTAATCAGAATTGTATGCTCGAACTGAGCGGCGGGTCGGCCATCAGCTGTAAGTGTAGTCCACCCATCATCCCACGTGACACAATCAATACTACCCATGGTAAGAATTGGCTCTGCAAAAATAAACTGTAATTTACATCCATGCCATAACTCTTTTTTGTATTTGCATATCTAATATCTAAATCTTCATATTTAGGTAATTAGCACTCAAATCTTTAACATCATATCAAATAAAAACGCTTACTAACAATTTAAAAGTGAAATAGACATTTTTCATGAGTAGAATTATAGCACCTATTTGTTAGAAATGTAAATATCAAATTTTTGGTGGTGCTAGATAGGTAAATACATATGAATTGTGTGGCATGCATATAAATTTCCAAAGAAGTTAAATGCGTATACCAGTCCAATACATTCAGCCATCTAAGAATTAGACCTTATATTTTCAAAGATATCTTTCCCATCATTGATCAGACATAAAAAATTTTCTAACTTCATACATGGATATGATGTGGGAATGTAAGTTTAAATTTCACAATAGCTACAATGTATCATCTAAGAACCCAAATTATCACACCTTCACTTGAATAGCATCATTTATCAATTTATTATTGTATCAATTAATGTGTCCTATATTTAATAGACATGATGATGATAAAACCATAAGCTCAGAATAGCATCATTTATCAATTTATTATTGAATCAATTAATATGTCTTATATTTAATAGACATGATGATAAAACCATAAGCTCGGATATAAATTTAATCAGAAAATACAATCAGCCCTCACTCGCACACTGGATCCGCCACCTTACAGGTTAATTCTGCATTTATTGTTTCATTTACTGCTTCTGTTGTATTTCGTTTGTTGCTTATATGTTACTTCATTTACTGTTTGTGTTATTGTTTATGAAGAGTCGTCACTGTATTCGTCTTAAAATTCAGCAATAAAACTTGTCGCGCCTGAGTTGTGATTTGAGATAACTCCAGTATTATTGTCACGGTGACGTTTTACCGTAGACATATCACACAAACCCTAACACAAAATGAAAATGGTGCTAGGAAAAGAGAAGTTTAAGCAGTTAATATTTAATTAGCAAACTTTTTCAAAGGTTCACAAGAGTCGTGAAGGTTATGACTAAACTTTTATATATATAAAAGAAGAATTTTGATCCTAAATAAACTTGCAAGTTGCAAATATATCCCTCTGAAAAAAGTAACACCGGGATTGGGTGTATTATGAGGTCATTTAAAGTGAATTTTTTCTTGATTTATCTAACCTTAGATAATTTATCTCAGACTTAAATGTCGATTAAAATACATATTTGTTCATTATAATAAGTTATGTATATTATTATCTATAAACTTGAAATATATTCTGACATAATAATTTAACTAGACCTGAACTAAACTAAATATGTTTTTTTTTTCATCTGCTTAACATTCTAAGTAGAGATTCATATATGGATGTGGTCTCTTTCATAATGTTATCATTTTTTATCAATATTCATTTGCAACTCAATATAGATATTAAGTCCTGAACTAAACTAAATATGGACTTTTTTCATCTGCTTAACATTCTAATTAGACACTCACATGTGGATGCTACATCTCCATGGGTTTGCCTTCTAATTGATATATCTAGATTAAACTACATACTAAGTTGGAAACTCTTTTAGAAAGGTTATGAATTAATTGTTGAATCATGATTTATCTGAGGATTCACAACCCAAGGAATTGAAGAGGTGTTACACCATTATTCCTTATTACATAAATTTCTTCCCTCATATAAGGGAACTTTTCCTATATAATATGCAAGAGCGACGATTACATTTAAATCCCTAGGGATCTCTAGTTGTTCTCGTTTATCTTATTCTGACATTTGCATATAATTAATATTATCTCTAACGTGGTATCATCTGACGAAACCGCATTTCAGCTTGCGTTCTCCACGCGCTCGTCGGGTCATATCTCTATCGATCTATTTGGTCCCTAATGAGAGTTCCCCTTGAGATCAATCCGGCCTCGAAGTGAGTTGGTTGTTCACTAGTAGGACTAATCTAAGGTTACAACAGGGCTTCGGGCGATGTCTTTGAAAAGACCCCCACTTTGGATTGAACTTGTAGAGGGGAAGATCCATAAGATCTACACATGGTGGTTCATGTTCGATAACTCGTACTAGGCAGCTCGTTCATCTCAGTTCGGCGGGTCAGGTGCTTTAATGCCTCATAAGCTTAGTATGACCACATTTCGGCCATACATTGATACTATTTATATAGCTATGATGCACTGAAAGTTAAGAATACTAAGCATGGTAAAGAAGCTATGCAAATGCATTTAAGCCTGTGTTGGCTTCGCTACTAAATTAAGTTGCAAACATTTAAGTTTGCCACTATAAATATATTCCCGTGGTTTGAGCCTTCAGAGGCAAATGATTGTGTTATTGTAGTCGATAAATTTGCTTAAATGGGCTATATGTTTTGATTAATCAATTGTACAGGATAGTTTGGTGTTAGTCGCTTTGGGGTTCTACTTGTGATGAGTGGAGACTGATTTGGTGAGCAGCGGGACAGAGCACCCGACGCCTATACACAAGCGCCAACTTGGGTGCTGCTCAAACAGAGAAGCCGACGCCTATGCGCAAGCACCCACTTGGGTGCTGCTCAAACAGAGAAGTCGGCGCCTATGCGTCGGCTTTGTGCGCATATGCGCCCATATAGGCCCCTATTTCCCAAGAGCTTGGTGCATAGGAGCCAAGTTCGAGCGCCTATGCGCCAGGAGCGGTTTGTCTCGAGATTTCTAGTTTTATTTGTATATGATAGTTTGGTGTTAGTGGCTTTGGGGTTCTACTTGTGATGAGTGGAGATTGATTTGGTGAGCAGCGAGACAGAGCACCCGACGCCTATGCGCCGGGTTGTGGGCGCCCACTTGAGTGCTGCTCAAACAGAGAAGCCGGCGCCTATGCGTCGGCTTTGGGCTCATATACGCCCATATAGGCGTCTATTTCCCAAGAGCTTGGTGCATAAGAGCCAAGTTCGGGCGCCTATACGCCAGGAGCGGTTAGTCTCGAGATTTCTAGTTTTATTCCCGATTTCGAGCGGCATAAGGCAGGGTTTGGTGTATCTTCCTTTGGTCTTCTTCGACGAGCATCCCAGTGAAGGTGGGGAGTGTCGAAGATGTGGATTTCGATGATTATATGTGATTTTTGCGTCGGATTAGAGATGGAAGATTGTGGAGCGAGTCATATAAGTTTTCTCTGTGTGTGGAGAGAAAACTTGTGTAAGTTCCTTGTAAAACTTTCTGAATTTCATATTGAAAATTTCTAGTGGTGTAGCTCCGTGGTTTTTCTCTGCTCTCGGATTTTTTCAAGTAAATTTTCGTGTATTTTTCTAATTGTTTTGATTGTGCTTTTGTTTTAATTATTGTTCAAGTTTTTTATCAAATTGGAGCAATCTCATTATTCCGCAGTGTGGTTTAATTTCTAATTGATCCTCAACCCCAATAAGGTTGAAATTATTCGTTGTGTAATTCCTATAACTATTTAATAGATAAAATTGTAATAACCTTGACAAAAACCACATGGGAGTGAATGTAAATTGTCCTTCTCATGTCGTTCTGTTGGTATACTGCAATACTTTTTGGAAGATTTACATACATACTACATAATTCCTATGTATTTACATATCTAACACTGAACTTCAATTTTACATACATCTCGCCTTATCTATGGATGAAAATGTACATTTCATTTTTTTTAAGTTAAAATGGTGGTATTTTTTATGTAATGTGAAAGTATTGCATGGTGAAAATATATAAATTATAAATTTAGGTGTGAATTGGGCAGTACGTATCTAAATGCCCCAACTTTTTTTAATAATGGTAGAGCTGAGCGTTACAACACATCATAAAATAAGCATGTAAAACACATACTTTTGTAGAATAATTTCCCCATTACGGCAAAGCAAAAAAAAACATAAACTCGTACCAATAGTGAAAGTTTGGCCTTCAACCATGGAACCTGATTTATCGTTACCTGTTAAACAAAAGGTAAAATCACGCTCATGATAGTTGATAAATAGCTGTGTAAAACTAATAAATCATCAAGGCAGTTAACAGCCTTAAGGTATGCAAATTTGAAGTTTTGAAAAGCATTCAACGAATACTTACATTGCAAATAGAGGCCTCAGACAAAGAAACATTCACAAGCAATTTAGCAATATGAAACCCAAGAGAAGCATACCAAAAAGCTATAATATTTACAGGAAGTAATAACAAACCTCAAATACATTTTAAAAAACAAGGATAATGACTTCTAATGTCATATTTTACTGGTAAGAAATTTAAGAGAGAGGAGAGAGCGAGATATTTGTAGTGAATAAACTAGCAAGTTTCCATAACTCATATGAACCTATACCTCTCCTCGATTTTTTCTTGCCTTTGGTATGTGTTGATGTTTAAGATTGCTTCACGTAACAAGCATCTTAATTACTTAACAATAGCAACTACGTATCCATCAAAGTGCATCACCAACATATTTTCAGAATAAACAAAAAAAGGACACAAGGTGCTCCATCATGAATATTAGCATCTCCATCTTTGCCCTGTAAATTGATATCCAACAGCTTACCAAATGGATATACTCGTTTGTAGGAATTATGTCCACTACTAATGGTAGATTTCATAGGTTTTTGTGATTGGGATAATAAACAGAGATGCGATGATTCATTCATTACCTTACAAAAAAGCACAATAACTTTGCCTACATTTGCATGACTACTATCAATACTTAATTCCACGAAGCCAATTTTTTCTAAGATGGATAAAATGACGCAAATGTACAACACTTTAGTCATTGGATATCCAATTCAGGCATTGTTTTTTTATTGTTCACAAGACTCAGCAAACCTCTAAAAATGGTTCCTATAAAATCATTATGTGTCCTCTAATATTTTAATAACTTCATTAGCTGTAATCTACTACTATTTTAGTTTATTCAGCTCTTAGATTCCTTCATTCAATTGCTTCCAATTCTTGGTTTATCCACCCACTCATTTGAATGTCAAATTTTGCTTATCGCTCATCTGGTGTCAGGTTGGTGAGCTACAGCAATTTTACGTCTGTGATCTTCATTTGAGGCAATTTTCTTTACAATCACTATTTTTGTGTATAGATATTTTGTAATAACTGAATAATAATAATAAATAAATGAGATCTTTTGTGTCAGTTTTTTTTTTTTTTTTTTTTTTTTTT
>JXCR01146486.1:29951-40307 GCA_002079205.1 Phalaenopsis hybrid cultivar
CCATGGAGCTTTAGATCACCAAAATCATATTGCATATTAAATATGTATTTGAAATCATAAAATCTAACACATTCTACAACATACAATCTTTTGAGAATCAACTCTTCACTAGAAATTGAAAGCATTCAAAATCTAGTGCATAGTTCACCATAAATCACGATAGTATAGCATGAGCATTGCTTTGCACTTGCAATCTGAAGGCATAAATATCCGTTTTTATTGCATCTGTACATCACGCTTTGAAAGCTTGAAGAATAGCTTTCCAAAAAGTGTCATACTAAAACTACAAGCTTGCAATTTACTTAATTCGGTACTGCTACATATTCCTAGATGGAACTGATATAGATAAGCAGGACTTCCTTTTATTAAAAAAACAGAACAGACAGATTAAGCAAATTGAGATTGATATAGACCTGAGATGTCAAGGAGATGATAATATCAAAGGCACAGCTGCAGCAAAATGCTTAACATCAAATAAGTTTAAAAATGAGCAAAGCTTTGGGCATTAAGAGAGGAGGAAGTTAAAAAAAGGAAAAAAGACATTTATCCAGGACTCCGGGCGAAAATCACGAAGAGGGCAAAGAGGTTCAATTTTGGCTTATGCTTTTTAAAATGTAGCTCAAAATTGAGTTAGATTAGGAGAGGGAGACATACAGTGGCTGCAGCCAAGCCAGAGATAGACGCTATTCTTTAACAACCATTGCAGCATCACACCATGCTTCAAATAAACTTCCAATAAAGAAAGCTTCAAAATTTAATGAATATTTCGCCGGTGCGGGGCTAGGGGGCTAAACCAGGTGGGGACATGCTGAACCTGTTCAGCTAGGTGGAGCAAGGGCCGGCTCGCCCTTGGTCTGGGGTAGGTTTGCTGGCCAAGGTAGGGGCCTCCCACCTCCTAGTTATTTGCTATATATATATTTGTTATTTTTTGTTTTAGATTTAGTTTCGATGTGAGATTTTTGTCAAGACAGTCGCAGGCGTTCCGTTTTCCCTTCTAGAGTTGTATCTAGCCGTAACCTATCCCGAAGTGGCGTGTATCTTTCCTTCTATTTCTTGTTTTCGAACTCTCCTGCTCGTTGCCATCCTCTTGAGCGCACACACACACCCTATTGCCACATACATCCCCGACCCCCTCTGTCGCAATTCCTCCAATCTTCCCAGTTGCTATAGCCAACCCTCCAATCTCCTAGTCGGCTATTGTCAGCCTTCTCCTAGCCTCCCTGTAGTTGTTGCCACCCCATCCCTGCCTTTCGGTTGCCGTCAAAACCTATTTCCAGCCCTCCTACCCAGCACCACCTCCAATCCGACCTCTAACAATTGTCCAACCGCCATCCACAATCCAGGTCCTCGCCCTCTCCTTCGAGTATTGTTTATGTTTGTATTGTTATTTTTCTATTGTCAAGAGTCTTTGTTTGTACCCTTTTGAATTTCAGCAATAATATTTGCATTTCCGTTGTAATTTGGGTTAACTTTAATTATCAATTAGTACTAGAGCCAGCCTAACTCTAATTCTATCCTAGTGTTTCCTAGCATCCGCTATACCCAAACCACATCCACCAAAAAAGATTTTCTTTATTATAGCCAAATATCATTTTCACTCCCACAAATCCCAAACCCTAACCATGCAATCGAGGAGATACATGCTCAAGTCTACCCGAGAAAAGATACAGCGAGAGAATCGTCGACTTCAGCAGAAGCTTACAGACATTGATGACGGAACCTATGGGAAAATTACCCCCGTTCGTGACCTGAAAAGTCAGAGACATTAGTGGGAGACATCAAAAGGAGCATGACTCAGGGAGTTGAGTATACGGGCCAAGATAAGTACAGAACCACTCAGAGTGAGAAGAAGCTAAAGACGAGCAGTATGCCCACTATAATCCTAGCCTAAAAATGCTTTAGATGCAATTGATTTCGGCACATCGCCTCGAATTGCCCGACAAGTCAAGTTGTACCCTTTACCGAGCAAGCAGCGAAGGAGGTCCGCGACAATGAGGCAACTGAAGAAGATGGTTAGGTGTAATTGATAGAGGGTGAGAAGCTCGTGGATTGAGGGCGAGATGCTCATGGTTTGACTGGTCCAACTGATTGAGAATACAAGAGAGCCAAAGTAGCTTCGCCACAACATATTCTACATCTGTTGCACTGTGAATGAAAAGATATGCAGTTTCATCATGAAGATAGTTGCAAGAATGGTAAAAGGTGGTTAAATTAAACCTCTTGACTCCAAGACATTCTCAATCGTATTCTCTGACGTGCCTAAAGAGTGAGAGTCGGGGTCAGCATTGAAAAGAATGCCTGGTAGAGTTTTCGATTGACAGTCAACTACAGGATCAGGTATATTGTGAAGTGCTCATGGATGCCTGTCACCTGTGTTGGGATGACCGTGACAATTCGACTGTAGGACTCAACACGATAGGTTCAGAAACATCCACTCCTTCACCAAGAATAGTAAAAGTATCATCCTTCTACCTTTTGTATAGTTCGAGATCACAGGTACCGATGCCAGCAGAGAAGCGTTGATGGAATCAATTTTGGTGGCGATAAAAGATATAGAACTGAGACGCTGATTCCAATCACGGGTGATACTGGAAGAGGAAGCCCAATCAACAAAAGAAGTAATAATATTATTGTTGAATTTCAAAGATTACAATAGGACTCGTCAATACAGGAAATAAACAACAACACAAACATAAAGACACAACACAAACTCAAGGGTTACGAAAAGATAAAATGTATCTTCGGGGTCAAGCTGCAGTCGGAGCACCACCCGAACCGTTGGAGATTGTCATCACCTCAGAAGAGTTACAGCATAAGCACATTCTCACCATCGGATACAGCCCCCGGAGGGGAAGAATACCTCAAAGGAAAAACTCATAAATCTGCACAAATCCAAATCTCCTTTCCAAAGCAAAAATAGCTCCTACATATAAGAGAGATTAAAACTTATATTAGACAATGCTTTCAATTAGGAAATAGATTAAAAAGGTAGTAATATAGTAGACAAAGATTTATAATTGGATTTCACGGAAAAGAAAATAAATAGAAAAAATAGGCATAAAATAGGAGAATGATAGAAAAGGAAACGAAGAGAGAACGAAAAGGAAAAGAGGAGGAAAGTTGGGCCGTGGTGATGTAACAACTACAGTACCACGTTTGCAGCACTGTAGCTGCTACAGTATCGCGACTCGGAAAAAGCTCTCGCATCAACGGAACAATCACGATAAAGAACATTTCAGGACATCATAATCGATACATTACCACCACAACCACCACCGTTTAGAGAGGTTCGGGTTTCCCTCACTTTAGATCAAGTTCAGGCGACTTTGGACTACTTTGGGTGGATTATGTTGTATATGTGTGACACGCAAATACGGTTCAATTCAGTAGTGAACCCTCAGAAGAGTGGATCAATTTGAATGTATGCTCGCAAGTGGAGAAAACTCTCCAGACAGTGAAGTATTTTCAACTGTCTCCCTATTGTTGCCACCACCCCAGTCCTGCCTTCCAACTGTCGCCAAAACCCACTTTCAGCCCTCTTGCCCAATAACACCCTACAATTCGACCACTATTGATTGTCCAACTGCCATGCACCACGCTCATCCTTGCTCTCTGGTGTCGCTTATGTTTGTGTTGTTATTTTTCTAATGTCAAGAATCTTTATATGTAATTCTTTTGATTTCAATAATAATATTTACATTTCCGATGTGATTTGGGTAAAATGCAGTCTCATTCACAACCAGAACCACTTCTCCAGCTTGTAGTTAATGTCTCCTAGTATTATAAATGCCGTCACAGTGTTTAATTAAAATCAAGCATTCTCACTGAAGCAGCAGCGCTTACCAACAAGGATAAAATTTCATGTATATAATGAGAATTAGCCTTTTTTTTTCTCTAAGAAAGGGATATCATTCATCTTAAAGTGCTATGAATGCTAAAAAATTCTTAATACTTTGATTTATTTTATTTCTAAGCTCACCTAGAATCTACTGATAGGCGCAAAACATCTAAAAAAATAACTATAACAATTTAATGAAGAGAACACTCACGAGTATGAATAACAATTGGTTCAGAATGAAAGACAGTCCCAATGCCATGGCCAACAAACCGCTCCACCACACCATAGCCATACCTTTCAGCAATTTCGCTGGAATTGTTGATTTAAAAAAAATATACAATCAAAATTTATATAGCATTTAAAAAAAAACTAAGCTATAAGAATAAACTTGGGTTATAAGATTCCAAATTCCAGTGAACCGAATACTTTGTGAAGAACAGATCATGCCCAAATGATATGTAGCTTTTTCTATTTTGCAAGTATAGTTGAATTTAAATAAAATATAGTAATGGCATGTAAAGCTCATAAATTTGTTTGGATGTTATCTGAACCATTCTACAAAACATCACTGTTCTGGAAAACATAAATGGTTCAAAATTGATGTGCAGAACCTGATAGCATGGCTCTAAGGCAATGTAGGTTTACCTGTAATCAACTCAAAATCAGTTATTTTCAAGTTTTGCTAGAGAATTTGGTTTGGATTGAAATTGAAAATCTAAATTTTGAGCCAAAACGAACTTATTCAAACCAGACTCAACATCAACCCTTTGTTAAAGTGTGCATTGCCCCAAAGAGTATGTTATGACATGAAGAATTAAGTCATGGGTTGAATTGTCTGGATGGATGGTCTTACCTGTACAAAACCTATGCAAATACCATATCTAATATGATGTTCCATTAAGCATTTAAGTTTTTTAAACTATAACTTGAAGAAGTAAAAAGGTTATGACCCTCTTAAATTTCCAATTTAAACTTTTCAAAGTTGATAGCAGGATGTTCACAAGTAAAGCAAAACTAATAAAAATCAACCATCACAATTCTCACAAAGTGATTGTAATGATTTTCTATTTATGTTCTTAGAAATATTAATGATTCTACAAATATAATNGACATCAACCATTTGTTAAAGTGTGCATTGCCCCAAAGAGTATGTTATGACATGAAAAATTAAGTCATGGGTTGAATTGTCTGGATGGATGGTCTTACATGTACAAAACCTATGCAAATACCATACCTAATATGATGTTCCATTAAGCATTTAAGTTTTTTAAACTATAATTTGAAGAAGAAAAAAGGTTATGACTCCAGATACACCCTCTTAAATTTCCAATTTAAACTTTCAAAGTTGATAGCAGGATGTTCACAAGTAAAGCAAACTAATAAAAATCACCCATCATAATTCTCACAAAGTGATTGTAATGATTTTCTATTTATGTTCTTAGAAANACTAATAAAAATCACCCATCATAATTCTCACAAAGTGATTGTAATGATTTTCTATTTATGTTCTTAGAAATATTAATGATTCTACAAATATAATATGTTGATACATACTAATAGCCACTTTTGATAGTTGAATTGTTTTGTTGTCATAGGAACTTGTAGCAAAGGGCTCGGATACTTTCTCTAGAGAAAGAGAATCATCCTAGGAGAAACAAAAGAAGCATCACGCATATAAACGATTGANGTACTAATAGCAACTTTTGATAGTTCAATTGTTTTGTTGTCATAGGAACTTGTAGCAAAGGGCCCGGATACTTTCTCTAGAGAAAGAGAATCATCCTANTCCACTTTTGATAGTTGAATTGTTTTGTTGTCATAGGAACTTGTAGCAAAGGGCCCGGATACTTTCTCTAGAGAAAGAGAATCATCCTAGGAGAAACAAAGCAAGCATCACGCATATAAATGATTGACAATATATATATATATATATATATATATATATATATATATATATATATATATATATATATATATATATATATATATATATATATATNNGTGTGTGTGTGTGTGTTGGAAAGACTTGCCCCACTGTACACTTGAAATATTTTAAAGAGCTCCTACGGATTGAGTTAGATGGGAAAGAACTGAATAACCGAATAGCCAGATAAAATATGTTGCACTTCCAACATTCAGCTTACTGTAATTGCTAAATGCCACCTTGTTGGATTCTAGAATTGTCGTAATCACCTTGCTGGAACCGAATTCCTGCTTCTCGTTTGAACAACCCAAGAAGCACCTGCTTCTTTTGCTGCAGCCGAATGGATCATTTTGCTGCCAAACGCCTGTACCTTTTGCTGCAACCGAATGGATCACCTTGCTGTCAAACGCCTGTAGCTGCAGTTATCCTCCTGGACTGCTCTTCCAAGATTCGAACACCCTGGAGCCGAACAAGATCCTGTAATTTTCTTTCCTGGTTGGCCAAAGAACCCCTGCAAGTTCCTGCAACCGAGACAGATAAAATGCAGGCCAAATACCCTGCAAGCTTCCAATAATACATGCGGGTATTGAACCGTAGGAGTAGAGAACAAAAGTCACAACAATAAACGGGAAAACAGAAAGACAACTGCAGAAAAAGAAATGCAGGACAAGAACACAAGAACACCAAGAATTTACGTGGTTCGGTCCATAAGATCTATATCCACGAAAGGGAATCAACAGCAAATCCACTAAGACAATTAAGAAGAAATTACAAGGTCTTTTACATTAGAGTAATGAACACACCTCTTGATCTCTCCCTCTCAAAATTACCTCGATACAAGATCTCAAAGAATCTCCCCTCAACTTTTGAAGCCTCTCCCCTTCTTCTTATTGGATTGATTTTCTTCCTCTTCTCCTTCTTGGTTCTTACCTCTCTACAAGCTTTCCTCATCCATTTATAACTAAATAAGGCCCCCCATGTAGACCCGGTTCACCAAATTAGAAGCTTCCATAGTTCTTTAATAGCTTCTATGGAATTACAAATTTGTCATTGTCTTAGCCCCTTGTTAAGTTCACTATGTCCAGACAGTATCTGAACTAAATTGTAAACAACACCTTGGTGAGCATGTCAGCTGGATTTTCTTCAGTAGATATTTCCTCCACAACCATTGAACCCTTAGCGACAACATCCCTCACAAAATGAAACTTTACATTTATATGCGTAGACTTTTCATTTAAGACCTGATTTCTGGTTAAGTGAATTGTGCTTTGGTTATCGCATAATCCAGTTACAACCTTCTGACATATGTCAAACTCTTCAGTCATGCCCTTTAGCCACATAGCCTCCTTAATTGCTGATGTCACAGCAATGTATTCGGCCTTTGTTGTTGAGAGTGCCACAACAGTTAGAAGGTTGGACTTCCAGCTAACTGCAGTATCGAAGACAGTGAAGATGAATTCAGTCAGTGACTTCCCAGTGTCAATACTTCCTGCATAATCAGAGTCCACGTCTGGGGTTAGATTGAGGGAATCTTTATTACGGAGCTTTGTAATTGAGAGTCAAGGTAGAGAATTGTTATAATTGACTCACAATTAGCTAAGGCAATGACAAATTTATAATTCCATAGAAGTTATTGAAGAACTATGGAAGCTTCTAATTTGGTGAATCAGGTCTACATGGGAGGTCTAACTTAGTTATAAATAGATAAGGGAGGCTTGTAGAGATGTAAGAACCAAGAAGGAGAAGATGAAGAAAATCAGTCCAAGAAGAAGAAGGGGAGAGGCTTCAAGAATTGAGGGGAGAGTCTTGAGATCTTGTATCGAGATAATTTTGAGAGGGAGGGATTAAGAGGTGTGTTCATTCCTCTAATGTAAAAGGTCTTGTAATTTTTTCTGAATTGTTTTAGTGGATTTGCTGTTAATTCTCTCCCGTGAATGTAGGTCCTATGGACCAAACCCGTAAATTATTGGTGTTCTTGTTTTCTTGCCTTACATTTCTTTTTCTACAGTTTTCTTTCTGCTTTACCGTTTCTTGCTGTGGCTTTTGTTCTCTACTCTTTCTACGGTCCAATACCAGCAGGTATTATTAGAACCTTGCAGGGGATTTGGCCTGCATTTTATCTGTCCCGATTGCAGGAACTTGCATGGGTTCTATGGTCAGCTGAGAAAGAAAATTACAGGATCTTGTTCGGCTCCAGGGTGTTCGCATCTTGGAAGAGAAATCCAGAAGGATAACTGCAGCTACAGACGTTTGACAGCAAGGTGATTCATTCAGCTACAACAAAAGAAGCAAGTGTTTCTGGCTACAGCCACAAGGAGTTCGGTATTCTGTACAGGGTCAATCCTCAGCTGCCAAAAAACAAAGTCTAGTATTCTTTTCCTTCGTTTGTAGCAAGGAGGTCAGCAGTCTTGAAGGTGTTCGGAATTCTTGAGCGTGGGAGGATCGAAGCTGTGAGGGAGATAGCGTCCACTTTGTCCAAAGTCTCTGAGTTGTTCGACAGCCCTGCAGGTGTTCGACTGTCAAGCAACCTGCAGGTATCCAAGATCAGGAGGAATTCAACATTCCTCCTGTACAGCAAGTTGATTCTTTGGCTATCTTATACATATATACATATATACATATATATGTGTGTGTGTGTGTGTGTGTGTGTGTGTGTGCACACATATAACGTGTGTGTGAGTGTGTGTGTGTGTGTGCGCGCGCGCACACACACACACACACATATATATATACACACACACAAATATATATATATATATATATACATATATATACACATTAACTAGAAATAAAGATACAAATACAATGTGTTGGAGAACCCAAATATGACACCCTACCCACACCATAACCACAAGTGGTTCCAAAACTAGGAAATATAGAACAATACATTATAGACATACAGAAAAAGCCAAAAAATGCTGAAATACATAGTATCAGGTGGCTAGAGAGCAACCCAATTTGGTTTTGCCTCTGCCTCTGGTTCTAGGAAAGGAGCAAGCTAATAAGTTGGTAAGATGATTGTCATTGCCAGTAGTGACCAATGTATCATCCAATATATTCCCGAGCTGGAGTCGGCCTCCATTCTTCTTCTTCCTCCTAGAATAGACCTATCATTCCTCTTTCGAAGAGTTGTTCACCTGATCTTGGTCTAAAGTGTGTTGGAGATGTGCAGGTTGTTGAACATTAGAAGCAACTACATGTTGTACCGGTTGATCTGTTATTGAACAAAGAAGCACTCTTGTGTGTCTTGGCATGTAAGTGAGTATTCTTCAATAACAGTGGGTGCTATAAGCACAACTGGATCTGTAGTTGTAGTATGTTGTTCTTCTTCAAGAACTGCAATGTTGGGAAGAGGATTGTGTTGCATCTTCTCAATAGGGATAATAGATGATTGTTCTTTAGCGATATTCAGCCTTAGAAGAGGATGTAAACGATAGCAAATAGTAGAGTTGTGGCCAAACATACTACAATGAGAGTAATAAGGAGGGCGTGGTTCTATTTCAACCTTTTGTCAATACCCGTTGTGAGTGGTTTCAATCCATACCTCATCTGGGGTTGGTTAAGTAATATCCCTCTCAACTAATACACAAGTCACAGAGGGTTTAGTGACAGCAAGCGTAGGACTATCAACCCTGAGAGGCTTACCGTAAGTAGTGCATAAGGAGTAGAGAATTTCCAAATTGAACAGATGTAATTTTAACCCCGAAAATTTTATCCAAACAAGAATGAGAGGGTACTCCGCTTTTGGGTTGAAACCAATAGTCCACTTCATAATTTTCATATAACGGTTGTCGATCTTGATAACTTTCCGAGAAAAGATTCAAGTGTAATCGAGATCATGAGACAACTGAATCAGTATGTGTCGACCGTCAAGTAAACCAATATTCCAACTGCCCAATAGTTTCATAGCTTCAAACTCTCTCTGGTTTCGACCTCTGAGAGAATAAGAGCAGGCTTCCCATTTTTTTTTCCCAGTTTTTTTATGAAGGCGTTATCGCCACCACCTTCAAGAGCGGCGTGAAAAGATTGTGGAACATTGCAGGACTTGTCAATATGAAAACCAGACTCTAAACCTGAAAGAGAACGAGTAGGAAAAGGAATATCGTCGGCAAGTGCAGTGGCATAGAAAGGGATCGTGGATGCCATCTCCAAAGCAGCTAGACGAGCCGCTGGAAATAGGCGAGCAAACTTCGGAAGTAGTAGAGCTGTAAGCCGTCGACTGAGGTCAGAGATGCGAGCCAAGTTGGAAATGTCTGTCGGGCAGAGCGACAAAAAAAGAGAGACGATGCGAGCCATCTACTGCGGGTGAACGCGAGCTGTCAACTGGCGTCGATGCGCGTCATGGACTCGTCGACTGGATGACGTCTGCGAGAGCGTGAAACTTCGTCTCGCGGGAGACGGCCGAGAGAAATGAGAAATCAATGAATCACCGTCGGGAATCACCATCGAGGAGTTTTACCCTAGCAGACACCGATGCCGCTGCCGACGCAATTTTATATATCATATATATATATATATATATATATATATATATATATATATATATATATATATATATATATATATATATATATATATATATATATATCTGACT
>JXCR01146486.1:63635-106891 GCA_002079205.1 Phalaenopsis hybrid cultivar
CCTTACAACCCAACAGAAAATATAATAGTGATTTGAGCTGTTGCTTCTAGGTAATGGCTATAGATTCATAGAACAGTCTTTCAACATATACCAATCTACAAGCTAACTGTCTGAAACAGCTAGCAAAAACTCAAAAATGAAAAAGTGCTCTTTCAATTATTATTTCTCTGCATATAATAAAAAGTCTTGTATCCTGAAATTGTCACTTCACATTGTTGAATCCCTAGAAAGTACATGGATTGCTATTTAAAGAGAAAAACAGCCCTTGCATGATACTTTTCTATAGGACCTGAAATCATGGAAGCCAGATCCTAAGAAGGTCGGGTCTATCTAAGAACAAATTATTAAAAATTAATCCAAGTCTCGAGGAATCAAGTGAAAAATAGAGATTACTCATTTGCTCCTTCACACGTGTTAGAATTTCTCTCAGAAAAGCTACAGCTAGTTTTGCTGTCTATATAATAATTACTCTATCAGGACAGTGTTTAATCAGCAAGTACCTTCAGAAGAAAAATACAATTGCTTGGAGACACTCCCTGCCCTATAGGCACTTATTACAGCTAAAACTGAGAAAAATAAAACAAGAAGCCCCCTGCTCCTCTCAGTTGAAGAGGATGTGTATATATATAGAGAGAGAGAGAGATGAAGAGGAGATAGAAATCATTGGTAGAGAGACAAAGGGATAATCTATAATATGTGAATTTGAAATTCGAAACTTTAGTTTTCAATGCATCAGATAACAAGTAGATTTTAGATCCTCACTAACATCTGTAATTAAAAAAAAATATATGAAATCTCATAAAATTTGAAAAGCTAACGACTAACAACTTCATCTATGTTCTATCTAACCGATTCCGAAAATATACAAAAGGACCAATTAAAAAGCCTAAAATATAAAAATGGATAAGGAAAATGATAAGAAAAATAAAATGAAATAAAACATAACTCTACATGGGTTGAAACCCCTGGACCTGCTTTGAGCTCAACCAGCCCACTGCCACGCGACAGGCCATTAACTTTTGGGTTGACTTTTGATGGCCTAATTGCATAATGACAACAATCTAGCCAGATGATTTGATGCATATGGATCGTGGCATCCCCCATTTGCTTCATTCACTTCTAAAAATAGTTAAAATGGAGAGCAGTTCTACTCCATCTTCCTTGGAATATTATTTGGATTGCCATGGAGTCTATGCCTTTTTGGCGATCTTGAAGGCCAAATTTATCCAATGCAATTCTCCTACAATGAGCCTTCAAAGCTGATATTAAGATCCTGGATTGTAAGAATCACCCTTCTGTGTCATGTCATCCAATAGTTATGATTCAAATGGCCTTAAATTATCCGCCACTTTGATGAAAAAATAGAACGTGTAATAAGGTGCCTCTAATAAAACTGCCTTCACAAATATTCTACAAAAATCATGCATGGATTAAAAAGAACGAATAGGACTAGAAAGAATGAATTTGATATTTGCCCTTCATCTTCATAACAATCATTCCACCAGTGCAACCAAATCAAAATACCTTCCTCAAAAGTACAGTCATGATGAGAATTTCATCTCCCATATGACTTCTTCCAGTTTTCTTCCTCCTCATCGTGGCTCCCGCAAATTCCTTTTAAGGAATTGTTATGCAGTCCAAAGCATTCGCTCTAGACCATTATAATCCCCCTCTAGATCATAAGGTCTCTATGGCTGATGCGGGCAGCTGCCTTGGGCGTGGGATGCTTGGACTACGGGATGCATGGACGCACCTGAATCGAACCAGTCAAGGCCAGTCCTCCAAGCTAGGGAACTGCTACCCAATTTTTGTTTTTTTCGTATTTAAGTTTTAGTTTTTGATGTGTTTGTTTCGGGGGAGCCATCAATGTCTCCCTTTTCCCATATAGGGCAATATCCAAGGATTTCAAGTAGTGCTTCGGCTGTATCTCATTCCTGATGTGGTGTTTATCCTTCCAATCCCCTTCCCATCCCTTTCCCGCACGGGTTACCTTCCGCTTGTTGTCCACCTTGCTGCCGCCCCCAGGAAAAACCATTCAGCTGCTGCTTTTCCCCATCTCTACTGCCTGATAGCCCTACCCCAACCTTCCCAGCCATCCCCCTACTTCCTCCTTGTTGTCTTCGCCCAAAACCGCCCCTTCCGCTGCTCTCCCAATGTTGTTGACCCCCAGTTTTAGTTTGTGTGTTATGTTTGTTGATGCCACCTTCTAAACCCCTTGTTGCTGCCACCTTCCAAACCCCAAGACAAAATCACCAATAGCCTCGATCTGACCCTAGTCCTAATTTGTGTGTTCTTTTTGTTCAAATTTTTTATTTCTACCTTGTATAGTTGTAATTTCTTATTTGAATTCAGTAATAACATTTCGTCCTTGGATAAAACTCGATAACAATGGTAGGCATCTCAAGCACCACGGAGGATGAATTTTACATTAACATGCGGAAGGCAACTAGATGTATGCAAGAAATTCATCTCGAGTCTTCGAAAAACAATCAAAGCTCCTCAACATACACAACAACATTTGAATTGCCAATATCCATCCATCAATATGTGGATGAAAAGTGGTGCTTCATTTTAGATTAGTGTCCATGAAACCTTAGAGGATCTTACATGTTACTTAGAAATTAGTTGTCCATGTTATTATATTGTGTTATGCAATTATTCACTTAAAACTCTTTGTATCATCATTCAAACTTGACGGAGAGTTTGTCATAGGGTATCCCCTTTTATTTTAGGTTTGGGGTTGCTGCCCCTAAATAATCTTTTTTCTGTACCTAACGCCAGCAAGATAGCGTTGCAACACCCAGTCCAGGTTCAAACCTAGAGAGCATGACACTCTAGTGCCTAAAGGGGATCATCGTAGTGCCACAGTGCCCAGTCCATATTCAGAACCCTAGAGTGTGGCACTACATCATCCCAGTGCGCGTTACAGCGTCGCAGCACCTCTATCTCGACGCCTCAATGGAAACAACTGAATTTGACTCGTTCTCAGATTGACATTTTAGTTTTCTTGGTTAGAGGGTAAACGATTTCAATTTCTCATGTACAAAGGAGAGGAGATGACCGTCCTGATGTGTTCGAAAGTTTGGAAAGGCTTGAGTATTGTGTAATTTGTATTATTCTCCTCATTTTCTTCATGATGGATTTCTTTGAGTAGTGTGGCTCCGTGATTTTATTCTGTTCTCCGGTTTTTCCACGTTAAATCTCAAGTTTTTTGTGTTTTCTGTATTTTTTTTGTTTTAAGCAATTTTGTTCACAGTTTTGTTTTGCATCTCTTAAATCTATTTTTGTGAATTTCTCTACATCTCTCCCACCAGTCTACATAGCAAAAAATAAATGAAATCAACCTAAAGTGCTTCCAAACATGTCTGAAAAAAATTCACTTTGCATCCCCATCTCCAGTGATGGTCTTCGAACAGAAAAGCAGGCGCATCATATTGTTGAAACAGACATCTAGTAAATCTCCAAAGTAACGCACTAGCATAGACTCCAAAGGCCAAACTAAAGTTGTCAAAGGATGAATGAACCCATCTTCCGATTTGAAGGCATTAGTGTACTATAGTCATCCAAACAAAAGCTTTCTCACATCCAGGTGTGGCTTCCACCAATAAATGTAGCATTTTAAATTTTACAGTCTTCCTTGCACTAAAGTACCCAGTTACACTTGAAGTATGGATCTCTCGTATCCAAGTGAAGCGATTAAAATCTCTGGGAAATGCGCAAATAATCTCAATTTTACAAATCTTCCTAACAACTACATGCTTGTTTTCTTAGCACTCTCAATTGCCGAAATTGATCGTCTTAAACCTCTACTACGTTATCCAAACCTATCAACTATTTCTAGATTTTAGATGAATTTGATTGAACTTGTTTAAATAAAGCTTACTTAACCAAAACTAAAACTAACATCAAATATTGATTGTATCCAACAACAAAGTATCACCAAGATGTATACATGGTATAAACCTTGCACTCTAAAGAAGAGCTCAAATGCTTGAATCAACATAAAAAGTGCAAGAAGCAGTTTCAAACAATGATATTTACTCCTAGTTCTTCTAAGACATGAAGCATTTATGGGACACATCAACAATAAACCGTCAATTGTATGAAATAGTTATCATGTAAAATCTAAAAATGCATATGTATTCATTATCAAAAAAAAAAAGGTAACATGGATGAAGCATATGCAAACAAATAGTGGAAAATAGAGTGAACACTTCATAGAGGATGAAGCATGCAAGATGGGGAAAGGAGGATCCTTAAAGATGATCAAAATAGTTGGGATTGGGATATTGATGATGATGGAGAATAAGCACGCACAATGCCTGAAATTCCTACCTTTAGGGTCTGGAGAAGGATTGATATATGCAATCTAACATATTTGCAAATACGCTATTTCCTGTTATCTCCAAATCACAATGGAGACAGCTTAAACACAGAGTTAGGCCTAACTGTTACATTAGATTTCTTTAATTTTACATCTAATATTTAAATCTACAAATCCAATGTGAAAATTCATATCAACAATATGTAAATCCTATAGTTGTTTTTTGAACATTTAGAGAAACGATGAAATTGTATAAATATACATACCAATATTAAAACAAAATGAGCCTAAACTACAATGCTAAAAAAAACTTATATTATAGCACAGTACAGAATTTTTTAATAAAAAACTGGTAATAAAACCACATATTAGCATGCATATTGTTCAATATATAATCCCTTTCATTTTGTCGATTCATAATCTATTTAACCGAAAAATAAAATACTGACAGACCCAGTAATTCTAGCATAACAATGGTAATGATGTCAAGGTGTACAATATAGTTGGCCATAATTACCAGTTTTCTAAGTTTTAAAAGCACATTACTTGTCTTAACTCTTTGACTATTCAAATCTCAGGCAATAAAAATATAGAATTACTAATCACAATAAGGAATGGAGAATCGGGTCCCCTGATGGTTCAAATAAGTGCTGTCCATGTGGAACAGAACCTAGAATCAAGATCGCGAGAGCATCAACCATCCATATAGTCAATAGTCATAGAAGGTCTTGACCCTCGCAAAGCTTTTCAGTACCACTGGTCCACTGCCCTAATTTGATACACCATCTAAAGACATCTAAAAAACATATATCAAATCCGTTAAGAAACTAGGTTCTTTGATTGCGAGGAATTCGATAGCAGGTCCCTCGCAACAATTTCAATGTCTATTGCAGACTAAATTAGCTAGCATTGGAGAAAGAAACTTAAGCGGTACTACCAGAACTTGTACCAGAAGCAACGGCAGAGAAGCTATTAAGCGGCCAGCCCAGAAGAAAAGGTTTCTCCGACAGAGCTCCCAAAAGGGAAGACAATGGCGACGCCACTCCAGGGAAAACGACGGCGAGCTGGACCGCCATTTTCGGTGTGAAACAACAGCACCTCGAAGCCAAGAGTCACCCTTATGTGTGTTTTCCTGTTATCCGACCCGTGTGTTATTCAGCTGTTATATATGCATTATTTTATTTTGTGAATATTTTTCATGTTATAATAACATAATAACACATCAATATCACTACAATAACACCTGAATAATACCGACATAATAACACATAAATACCACCACAATAACACCTGAATAACGCGAAATAACACGGGAAGAATATTCTCCTGCGCTAAAACTATTTTTTTTTTATTTTTATGTCGACTCTACGTGTCTGCATATGAGTGGACTTCGAACGTAGCTCTACGTTATGAGTCTTGATGTTATATTTTTCACAAAGATTTTGAACTTGCGGTTGCAAAAGGAGTTGCCCTTTTTTTAATTATATTTTGCTATATTTTCTTGGAGAAAATTTTAGGTTCAGAGTTTAACTGTCGGGTGTCACATCATTATATAGCTCGGCGTCAGTCAACTTGGCGTCACGTCACCCATCGGTTGGTTATCCAGACGTGCAGACGTAATTTTAGGTCCAGACGTGCAGACGTCACCCAACGGTTGGTTATCCAGACGTAATATGTTTTCCAACTTGGTTATCCAGAATGAAGTTTTTAAGGTTCGATGCAAGTTATAAATATGATAGAAGGGTTACTTGGTTTTAAAGCTATTTTGAAACAAATATTTGAATACATATCACTCAATTCTTATTTATTTATATATCCAATATCTAAATTATAATTTGGAGCATCTACATACATACCATTGACATGTGCCTATAATTTATGTATTTAACATCTTTATTTTATCTATTTGTATGACTATGTTATGTTATTTGAATGTATTTTGTGTTGAAATATAGGAGACGGGTGAACAAGGCAATCTGGATTCAAAACAAGGCAAAATAATCACTTTGGTTTTATGGCGCTTAGGCGCTAGGACTGGGCGCCTAGACCCGACAATCAGCCCTCGGAAGATCACTTTCTCAAGTGATTGGAAACTTGACACCGCGAACATAGTGTTGGGGCGTTGACCTTTGTAGCCTAGGCACTCGAACTGCAGGATTTTTTTTTTTTTTTGCCAATTTCCCGAGCTCTCGACATCCTAGTGCTATAAGTGTAGTGCCTGAGCGCTATGATGCAGTGCCTAAGAGCCGCGACATGAGCACCCAACACCCGAATGCAAAAATTGCCTATTTCAACAGCTAGAGATGGCAATTTACTTGAGGAAGTATAGAAAGGTTGAAGACAAAGTATTTGTGGCCTTTCCTTATTTTGTTGACATTCTAGAGGAAAGAAATGGATGGGAGAAGACCAAAGAAGATAAATCAAGTGGAGAAAAGTGAGAATTGAGAGACTTTAAGAGATTGTATGCTTGTAATTTCAACTTTTAAAGAGTAAAGGAAGGGAAGTAAGTTTTGAATTTTTATTTTGCAATCTAAATTCATTTTCTTTGTAAGACTTGTGTAGTGTTATTTCTCTATCAATCAAATGATCAAATTGTTGTCTTTAAGCATGCATAGTGAGTAAACTTTTCTTTCTTCCTCGGGATGGGGAAATAAGAGAGATGTATGTGAAGCATCTTTGAGGATTTG
Organism: Phalaenopsis hybrid cultivar; assembly: GCA_002079205.1. Taxonomy (NCBI): domain Eukaryota; kingdom Viridiplantae; phylum Streptophyta; class Magnoliopsida; order Asparagales; family Orchidaceae; genus Phalaenopsis; species Phalaenopsis hybrid cultivar. Next base: position 70,647 of record JXCR01146486.1, read on the forward strand.
TGATAATTGTTGCGGGTGATGATTAACTTTTCAGGTGTAAATTACATCTCTTTTTTGGCCAAGTGTGATGTTAAAATTTATAGTGAGTTATGAATCTCGGAAGAGATAGTAATGGAAACGACTAAGTTAATCACATTAATTTGGTGGAATAGGAATACATCCACTAAATTAATGCAAACTAAGGGACATAGTGTTACATGGGATAAAGAATGGCATTAAGGAACTATTATATTATTTGACCAAACTTTCTTATTCCACCGAAAGGGGGTAAGAAAGAGAATCGCTACTATCTATCATCTATATATTTGTTAACTTGCACAAACATTGACTTATCGAACCATTCCAAAGGAGAACTTCTCAAATGCGTGAATAATTTTTTGCTTCTTTATTGATAGCTTAGTATTTTCTTATAGATCTTAAATTAAATCAAAATTTCATGCTAGAATTAACATTTGTAGGCTATAACTTTTCTTAATTAGATCATTTCTTTCACTGTGGGATCGACAACCAGACTCCAACCCGGTACTACTTATATGTCACGTATACTTGCATGAGCCTCCCGTGCTTCACAACATTTCGTGCATATCAACCACTTAATTTTTATGTATTACATATCTTATAAACAAACATTAATTTTTGCATGTATGTCACTTAAATNGACTCCAACCCGGTACTACTTATACGTCACGTATACTTCCATGAGCCTCCCGTGTTTCACAACATTTCGTGCATGTCAACCACTTAATTTTTATGTATTACATATCTTATANAACTCTAACCCGGTACTACATATACGTCACGTATACTTGCATGAGCCTCCCGTGTTTCACAACATTTCGTGCATGTCAACCACTTAATTTTTATGTATTACATATCTTATAAACAAACATTAATTTTTGCATGTATGTCACTTAAATCTTTAGTATTATATAAAAAAAAATCTATTATCTACTTTAAAAAAGTTAAATACACTTTTTTTTAACCAAAAGTTATTAAATCACTTTTGGAAGATTTCCAGTCACATGTGGGAATTCAAATAGATGTCGACACTAGCAAGTCTATACTAAAATGGAGCGTCTCGATAAAATGGATCCAACGACCCCAATATCACTCAATTCTGACATCATTAGAAAACTCGAATGTTCATTAAACATCGTATAATTGAAGGAAACTCTTTGAACCGTCTGATCAAAATGATTCATATTACTGCATTAATTGCACCCATAATACTGTAAATAGACATCCACCCCTCACATGAAGGGGGGAGCCTAAAAAGAGACCCTGAGGTTTTGAGGAGAAACTGTGGCTCAGCATCACCGCCTACCGCCGTCACTCACTACCAACCTCCCTCAACAACCAGCGACCGCCATCAATCACGTCAACTTCCGTCAACCACCGGCAACCATCGTCGACCACCGCAAACCAGCATCGTCAATCACTACCAACCAAACGTCATCAGTCGATACTGTAATCTGAAAAATATAGTTTCCCTTCTCATCTGTGCGACAAATGTATTTCTGTAATCATCAATTAATAGTAGATTTTCGCAATAGTGTCATGCCCGATAATTTTTTTCTTTACGGGTTTTTCACGTAAAATCCTCTAGTGTCACTACTATATATATTTTTTCTTTTATTTGTATGTGTATTGAATTCTAATATAATGCTGAGATGATAATTTGCTCGTCTACCGCCGAAAATTTTCCAACACCCATCACTCTTGAGCTTTTGTTTTTTTTTTATTTATCTCATGAGTTTTTGGCCGTCACTCTTCAGCGTTTTTTTTTTATATAAATGCTATCCTTTTGCTCCTTCACTGACAAAAGAAACATAATTAAGCATTTCTCTCCTTAATATAAAATTTACTTATTTTCTCAAATTTTAATATATTTTTTTCAAAATCAGTTCGACTGAAATATATTAATTTCAATGATTTCAAAGTCTCGAAAGCAAATGTTATAATTTAATTTATAACTGAAATATATCAATTCGACTGAAAAATCACATCACACCACATAACTTTTTTAATCATTTTTAAATTAATGATTAAATATTTAAATTGTTAAGAAACATTATATCCCACTTACGTAAATATTTTAATCATTATTAAATTAATAATTAACACTTTTAAATTGTTATGAATGTTTGGTAATGATCCACCGCAATCCTAATTAAGAATCTCAACTGCTGCTCACCTATTATATCTCATCTACCGCTCACCTACCACATTCTAACTACCGCTCATCTGCCTCTCACCTACCGCTCTCATAGTTTCTATAAATAACTTCTTTTAGCTTAAAGGAGAAGTTAAGTCAAGCAGGGACAAGCAAAGCAAGGCCAAGACAAGTCCTCTAAAAGAGTAAAAGAGGAAGATAGATAGAGAAGAATGGAGAGAAGAAAATAGAGATTTTCTTGTAAAGGTCGAGGTGTTCGACAGTGTAATTCATCGAAGAAATAAAATCCTTTGCAGTTCCGTGGATGTAGGCAAATTTGCTGAACCACGTAAATCTAAGTATCGTTTTGGTGTTTTTTCTGCGTGTAATTTATTGTCATCGTTTTTCACACCAATGAAAATAAATATTACTATTTATAAAAATCATAACAAGATTCTCATAAAAAATAATAATAATAATAATAATAATAAATTGGTTGAGCTCGCAAGTTTTGAAAAAAAATATATTATGTAGGACTAAATATAATATTGTTGTACATAATAATAATAATAATAATAATAATAATAATAATAATAATAATAATATATTGTATTATTATATATGGAGTCATAATACATCATCCCTATTTTGTATATAATTTATTATTATTATTTTAAATTATTTGAAATGTACAAAATAATTAGATAATTTTATGACCGTGTGATGCGATGTTTTGTGTGATTTCTATGTCATGTTCTATGAAACATATTAAAAATAATATTATAGTTTTTTATAATGTTCTCTGAATTTTTCCGTCGTATTCTTATAGTAAAATTAAAATTAAATATAATTTTTAAATCCAAAAGAAAAGTTTAAATTCATTTATTTATAAATGTCGGCTATTTTACCTTCTCTTGAACTTCTTCTATTGAATGTGCATTAAAAAAACATGAAATCCTTACCTCTACATAAAAGGCACTTTTGATAAAAATGTTATGTTGGCCTGTTCAACTCTTCTAGCTGGACGTTTTCTAAGGCCAAATTTGCTGGAAAATTTAAGTGATAATTGACCATATTAAATCTTCTTTTATAATTTTCTAATCATTTGATGCGGGAATATAAATGTTTTTTTTTCGTGCAATATGTTGAAAATAATATTTTTGTGTGCAGGAAGATTCATGATGGTAAAATAATAATTTAATGTCATGATTGCACGAAGATATAACACACGTATAATAAAATTTTAGAAAGAAAATATTGTTGTTGTTGCGAGATCTAGATATGTACCAATTAGTGTATATATAAATCAAACAGAAGAACGATCGATGAAGTGAATAATAGAACGAGAAAATTCACACCATAAAATGGTAACATGGAGGAACACACAGATTTACGTGGTTCGATAAATTGCCTACGTCCACGGAGTTGCAGTTGATTTTACTACTTGAAGAATTTACTCCAGTTGATCACCTCAACTTACAAGACGAATCTCTCACTCTTCGTTGCTCTCTCTTCTTCTTTCTCTGTTGGACTTCTCTCTATACCGAGATACACCGAAAAAACTTTACACCGAGATGCACCGAAGAAGACAAACTTACAAGAGAAATAAACCAAATTTTTCTTATGTCACAAGCCACCAAGAAGAAGCCTATGGAGAACAATCTTCTTCTTATTCCTTCCGCCGCAATGAACTCCTCCTCCTTGCACTTCTCTTCCACTTCCCCGTGGAAACCTTCCTCTATCTCGAGAAACCGAAAAAGAACTCAAACTGTGACTTCACTTACTGAAAAAGAGTCATCTGAAGCCTTTTATCACGAATAGGAGAGAGCGAGAAAATGTTTCTCTTCACAAAAGAGGAAGACGAGTGTGGTTATTTGTGAAGTGGCGTGACTCTCTAAAGTAAAGTAATCGCCTAAGTATAGTGGATCGGGATCCACCGTTTCTAATAAAGATACCATGATATTTTAAATGGAAATAATTTGAAAAAAAAATATGGGGAAAGGCCATTCAAAATAATTCTTTATATAATTATATGCACTTAGGTTCACTCTTTAATTGAATTAAAGAATATGAAATTATAATATTGATAATCACAAATGTACAGTAGTCATATGACTTTAATAGTCGTAATTGAGCTATAATAAATATTGTTTCTTTGTGATAATTGCAATAGTGGGTTGCAAAGATACTAGTTGGTTGCTACAAAGACATCATTTTGTCATAAAGATTATAGTTGTTGACTGTAATAATGTCAGCTGGTCGCGGGGGCCATAGTTAGAAACTGTAATGGTAGTTGAGCACATAAATCATTGTTAGTAGCTACAACAAAATTTGTTTGTCACATAGTTCATTGTTGGAAGCTTAAGTAGGAGTTAGCTTCATAAGTAGTAGTTAGTCGCATAAGCTATGGTTAGTGACTGCAATAACAGTTAGTCATATAGATTGTTGTTAGTCGCATTTGTCGTAGTTGATAGCTATAATAGTAATTATTCACATAGGTCGTGATTGTTAGTTGAGGATAATTAGCCACGTATGTTGTAGTTGGAAGTAAAATAATATTAATTTGACACATAGGCCATAGAGAGAAATTACAAATAATAGTTAGTCACATAGATCGTACTTGGTGCTACAAATGTTACTTGTTGTAACTCTTCTCTAGGGGTTTAATATTTTAAGCCAGAGACAACACTTGTCGTTATATGACATATAACAAACCTTGGAAGTCTATTTATCATATTTTGAATCGTTGGTCTCATCAAATCTTTAATACATCATTGGCAATCGCAGATGATGAACGGAGATTATGGAGTTCAGAAGTTGTCATCGATTCTTTGATCCATAACAAAGTTGTAGTTTAACTCACTCCCCCTCTTCAAGTATATAGAGGGTGTCAATTTATAGCCCTTGCAAGAGAGGCATTTTGATCATTTTACAAATGACTCTCATAACCACATGATCAAATGATCTACGTTGATTCCTTTTGATCATATTTAGTTTTAATAATTTGAGGTCCTTAATGATTTCAAAATTGTGTAATCCTAAGATCATTGTGTTTCTTTCATCAAGACGTTTGATTTGACTATAGTTACATTAAATTTGGAGCTCATATAACCATCCAATTAACTAACCAAAGCATCCAAATATTGTTCGAGGGTTTGATTCGAGCATGATCTGACTCAGATTGGATTAATTTTTGCATTATTGGGTTCATCTTGTCGAGATGGCCAGTTTGATATAAACTTACTAAAATGGAGGCCTTGGATCTTTAATTTAAATATGGAATATTTATTATTATAAAAATTTGTTGAGATTAATGGGAGCTGATAAAAATTCGTTAATGATGCATTAAATGCCCCCATTTTTGGGTAATGTTGTTCGTGTGATCTAAAAAGAAAATATTCTAAAAATTTATGCATTGGGGCATTTTGAGTTGTCCTGAGTGCTTTACGAAATTATGATTAGGTTGCATTATTAAGGATGGCGGCGACTTAGATGTTGTGGTTTCAAAACTACAATGGGGGATGGACAATGTTACTTCGGAGGTGGTAGCGACTGCAGGGAAGTTGTGTACGAACGATTGTGTGTGTTTGTGTTCCTAGCATCAACAAAATACAATTATATATTTAGATGCAGCGGAGTCCACCGACGAGTACTAATGCAAGTAGTGATGCAAAGGTGCACGCAGAGACAAGCCAGTGTGTGCATGCACGAGCGAAAGAAAAATTATGTGTGCGTGCACACAGTTGTGAGAGCCGGTTGGGCCAAGCACAGGTTTGTCGACCGAGTGTGTACTGGCTCATGTCGACAAATAATGCGGGCAACTGTGGAGTTGGTCGGACCAAGTCAGGTCTTGAATGATGGGTTGACGATGCTTGCACAAGCTAAAGTAGGTCAAGTTGAGACCAGAATCGCTTTTATGTGGAGTGTGGCACACTCAATTGATTGTAACACGTGTAACTGAGCAGAACTCAATCTTGCCCATAAGCTAATTTGGAGCAAAAAATTGAAATTTTGAATTTCAGGGCTCAAAATCTTATTTTTCACATATAAATTGACCGAAATATGAAGGGGGGGAAAAACACATTTCTTCTTCTATAGTTGAAGTGTCTTTTGTGTTGTTGCCGTCCCTCCTTAGGCCGATGTTGTATTTCTTTATGGGGTGTTGTTAACCAAAATTGAAGTCCCTTTTAGGCTGTTGTTGCCTTACTTTTTGGATTGTATAGGTGCTTATCTTCGGAGCTATTGTTATATTGTTTTATGAGTTGTTGTTGTCCAAAATCAGAGTCTCTTTCAGGCTGTTGGTGTCTTACCTTTTGGACTGTTTTGCACAGCACTGAAGTCTCTTCCAGGCTGTTGCTTTCCCAACATTGAACCCCCTTTTAGGCTATTATTGTCATTCCTTTTGGTTAATATTGTCTCATCTCCTGGGTTTTTGCTATGTTTTATGAGGGACTTTTTATGTGTTTGATTATTCTTTGAGATGCCAATATCAAGGGAATTTTGATCCTCCAAAAATCACAAGAAATAACAAAAACCTAACGAGAATGTGTCGCCACCTACAGAAGATGTTAGCACTTGAAGATGATAACAAAATATTACAAATATTTCCATAAATCATTGAAAAAAAGTGAGAGGTATTTAGAACATCTGCCAGATTGTGGCTTGAAATTTACAGCAATACCAAACATATTAAATTGCACCCATACCAAACATATTAAATTGAAATCAATTTACTTAGAAAGATTTTTTATTTAGATTTTTGAGAGAACTTCCANCGGCATAGGTCTGAGAGATCAAAACCTAAGAAAGCATGAACTATAAAAGATGATAAAAAATGCTACAAAGACCAACATATACTTGTATAACATTTGCAACAAATCCGCTCATCTTCGAGTAGAGACGACATCACCTCCCCAAAATTTCAATACTTCTGATGATAGTAAGAGGGTCTCGAAATATCACCATCACATAAGCATGAAAATCTTCTCCTCAAAGTGCAACAGGAAAGCTATAACATTTTTTAATCACCTCTGAAATGCGCGATATAAATAAGAAAGAGGTTCTCGTTACTTGCCTGCTACATAGAATGGGGACGACTTCCCGTTGCTTGTCTGCTACGCAGAACGTGGACGACTTTCCTTTTATTGCAACGACAAAGATGATCTCGATGCTTGCCTGATACACAAGACGATGATTACTTTCCTCTTCACTGCAACGAGAAGGAAAATCCCTTTGTTTGCTTGCTACGCAAGGCGGGGACAACTTTACTCTTCGCCGCAACGAGAAAGAAGATCCCGTTGCTTGCCTATCACACAGGGCGGGGACAACTTTTCTCTTCGTCGTAGTTATTTTCTGCAACTCTTCACCACAACTCGAAATTCTTCACCCCAACTCTGCGTCGCAATTCTTCACCCCAACTCTGCGCCTCAATTCTTCACCTCAATTTTGCGCCATAATTCTTCACTTCAACTCTGTGAGCAATTCTTCACCTCAAATCCGCGCCACAATTCTTCATCGCAACTCTTTGTAGCAACACGTCGTCATGATGCGTCACCCTGATGCACTATCGCAATGCGTCGTGTCGCCGCTACGCTCCACCATAATGCATCGTCGTGATGCATGTCGGTCGCCAGTGCGGCTGGGTGCGGTTTAATTTAACGTAATATAGTTTTAGAAATTAGGTGTTTTAATTTAAAGAAAATGCGGTCAAACTGATCCCATTGATTCTTACAGTTTGGATAATCGAGCTAACCACGAGTAATGTACCACCCTGAAAGGTAATACACTACTTGATAATGAGNGCCTATTTATTGTTATAAAAAGGCATCCTATATTTTTGAGCATGTGATCGTCAAATACATATCTATGAGATGTGGCTTCATAATTTTGGATTTGCTTTTGCTCTGTTAGCTTTTATGTTTTTTCCTGTAGTTTCATGATGGAAAAGGGGTCTAATTCCAGATTGCAGTCTACTGATAAGAACACGGTGTTGGTTGCTTTTGGGATCAAATCTCGCTGTCCCTCAAGTGAGACGTTGAAAAGAAAGCCGATAAAAAACTGAAATTGACGGAGGAAACGGGGACATGGAATCATTAAATTTGATATGCGACAAGTTGAGGAGGTCCCCTTTCAGGATTGACACCAGGTCAGGGATTTTAGTGTTGGGCTCGTTGGTGGGAGTTCCCTCGACAGCTTACCTCCAGTGGATTCTCTCGAGTGTTCCTCTCTTTTTTGATGATCAACAAATCAGAGGGAGTAACCCATGCATTTAATGAGAAGATATCTGTGGGAGATTTGCCATCCCGCGTTGCGGGAGGTAGGACTTGGTCTAAGGTGAATTAGACTTTAGTTAAGATTATTTTCCCTCTTTTCCTTCTCTAATATAGGATGTGTATCAACTATCTTCTTCATGCATATGGAGATCTTCGTGCAGAACATCTTTCGAGGGTCGTTGGGAGTGGCGGTCCAATCGTTATGATGTTTTCGGCTTCAGGTGATCTAGTTGTCAGTGAAGGAGATGTAGTTAGTCATCTTGTCAAAGTTGACGCGACGCGGGAGGAAGTTATTGACGGTTTTTAGTTGTCTTCATAGACTTCCATGTTCTGAATGTCGGAGATGAGAGTGGCTCCAACCTATCAGGATTAAGATTTGCAAGCTAGGCTGGAAGCGATTTGAAGAGAAGCAGTTGACCTCCAACGTGAGATGACTGAGCTCCAGGAGGACGCACTTTTCATGAAAGTCGGTTCCGAGGACTACTGAGCGACTCAATTTAAGTTTGGAGGTTGGACTTTGTATAGGAGGCTTGTCAGGAGGAGCCTATTTTTGGCCGGTGTCGAGGATCTGCTTGTAAAATATATTCTTTCTAATAGAATCTTATGTAATCATGGTTCTTGCGGTGAATAAGATTATTTATTTTTTTAAATCTGGAGATTTGTGTTTGGGGTGATGCTCTCTTCGATTCTTGTGCATGATGCTTCTATAAGTGGGTATCGAGGGTCCCATGTATGAACCTTCATGGTTTCCTTTTGTGGTGTCCTCAGTCTGTCGTTGGTTTTCCACTCATTACTGCTTCATTAGCCATTTATATGGCTCTGTGAAGACCTCATTGCATCTTTGGCCAGGTAATTTCAACAAAGCATTCCTCCTATCCCTTTCCAATGTTGCCATTACCGAGAAGACTTTGGTTTTTCATTTCAGTCTTAAGTTGCAAGCCACTCGACCAGATGAAATGGTGACTGGTAACTATGGCGGCGACATGGTAATTTATGAAGACCAGCTCCATCTTGGGCTACGACTGCTTTTATGTCATGAAATTCAATCAATCCTTAACCAATATGGGATCGTCCCCACACATTTGAGGCCCAATTCTATTGGGATGATTGCAGCCTTCATTGTGTTCTGCCGTTGGCAAGGGATTCCTTGATCCGTTGATGAGTTCAGTCGCATCTTGTTGTGTCGTGTTGAGTCTAATGACTTGTTGACCTCACTTTTGGTTGAGGTCTAATCTTTTTTCTTAGTAGCCTAGGGTATAGCTATAGAACTTTCCTGTTGACTATTCCTAGAGGACTAGAGAAGGAACTCTCAACATTAGAAATTCTACACTCTTCTTCGCTCAACTTGAAGTTCCACATATTGGTCATAACCTCTAGCACTTAGTAGGTGGGGCCAATATGGGGGAGCTCAAGGGGAGTCCCCATAGGACTGCTTGGCCTTAGGATTGACCCTAGGTGTTGGTCTGGAGCTGGTTCACTCACTTTCACTCACATCCACTCACAACCCTAAACTCAAACTTGTTGACTTTGACCACTGGATCTTTGGGAGACTCATGTAGATGATCCCCTAGACCCACTAGCCCTACGCTAGGGTTTGGCTAAGACCAATACATAGAGGACCCAAATGGGGTTTCCATTGGTCCATGATTCACATAGGGTCGTTGACACCTCAATTTCACCAAAATATCCAACTTGGTCTTTTGCTCCCAAATCTACCCAAATTACCTAAACACCCCAAACCCCAAATTTGACCAAATTTTCAATTTCACCCAAACTACCCAAATTTGTTCAAAAGTCATTTCAGATTATCTCAAATCACCCAAAATTGCCAAAATTATCAAAATACCCCCAAATTTACCAAAATTACCAAAATACCCTTCGGTGGCCCAAACTTTCCCAAAACCTTCAAAATCATTTCAAATGCCCCCAAAACCAATTTGAACCTTGTCATTGAGCCCAATTTGACCAATTTAGACCAAAAGCCCTATTTTGCCCTTAAAGACCTAATTTCCCTAAATTCATATCAAATGTCCATCAATTTGATCCCAATTTCCCCCAATTTCAATTCTAAACTGAAATTCATCATGATCAAACTCAATTCAAACCAAATTCAAGTCCAATTGATCCACATTTGAGTCCAATTTTAACCCAAATAAAAAAGCTCCAATTTGGCCCAAAACAAAAATCCCATTCAATTGACCCCCAAATCTTTCCAATTGCTTCAATTATGCATCCTAAACTCTTTGAAACTTNTCGGATGAAATGGTGACTGGTAATTATGGCGGCGACATGGTAATTTATGAAGACCAGCTCCATGTTGGGCTACGACTGCTTTTTTATAATGAAATTCAATCAATCCTTAACTAGTACGGGATCGTCCCCACACATTTGAGGCCCAATTCTATTGGGATGATTGTAACCTTCATTGTGTTCTGCCATTGGCAAGGGATTCCTTGATCCGTTGATGAGTTCAGTCGCATCTTGTTGTGTTGTGTTGAGTTTAATGACTTGTTGACCTCACTTTTGGTTGAGGTATAGTCTTTCTTTTATAGTAGCCTAGGGTCTAGCTATAGGACTTTCCTGTTGACTATTCCTAGAGGACTAGAGAAGGAACTCTCAACATTAGAAATTCTACACTCTTCTTTGCTCAACTTGAAGTTCCACATATTGGTCATAACCTCTAGCACTTAGTAGGTGGGGCCAATATGGGGGAGCTCAAGGGGAGTCCCCATAGGACTGCTTGGCCTTAGGATTGACCATAGGTGTTGGTCTGGAGCTGGTTCACTCACACACTCACATTCACTCACAACCCTAAACTCAAACTTGTTGACTTTGACCACTGGATCTTTGGGAGACTCATGTAGATGATCCCCTAGACCCACTAGCCTTACGCTAAGGTTTGGCTAAGACCAATACATAGAGGACCCAAATGGGGTTTCCATTGGTCCATGGCTCACATAGGGTCGTTGGCACCTCAATTTCATTAAAATATCCAACTTGGTCTTTTGCCCCCAAATCTACCCAAATTACCTAAACACCCCAAACCCTAAATTTGACCAAATTTTCAATTTCACCCAAACTACCCAAATCTGTTCAAAAGTCATTTCAGATTATTTCAAATCACCCAAAATTGCCAAAATTATCAAAATACCCCCAAATTTATCAAAATTACCAAAGTACCCTTCGGTGGCCCAAACTTTCCCAAAACCTTCAAAATCATTTCAAATGCCCCTAAAACCAATTTGAACCTTGCCATTGAGCCCAATTTGACCAATTTTGACCAAAAGCCCTAAATTGCCCTTAAAAACCTAATTTCCCTAAATTCATCTCAAATGTCCATCAATTTGATCCAAATTTCCCCCAATTTCAATTCAAAACTGAAATTCATCACGATCAAACTCAATTCAAACCAAATCCAAGTTCAATTGATCCACATTTGAGTCCAATTTTAACCCAAATCAAAAAGCCCCAAATTGGCCCAAAATAAAAATCCCATTCAATTGACCCCCAAATCTTTCCAATTGCTTCAATTATGCATCCTAAACTCTTTGAAACTTTCCCACACATCAAATTGAACCTTCAATTGACCTTGGTCAAGTCTCAATTTCACCTAAAATCAACTTGGACCAAAACCTCCAATTTGCCCCAATTTGGCTGTCTCTAAATGTCACCTAATTGAATGCCCAAACCCCAAAATTGACACCCAANAAAAAATCAACTTGGATCAAAACCTCCAATTTGCCCCAATTTGGCTGTCACTAAATGTCACCTAATTGAATGCCCAAACCCCAAAATTGACACCCAATTGATGTTGAGAACTCTTCATGATATTTCCTTAGACCATTTTCAACCATCAATTTAGACTTAACCCAACTCTAGCTCAACCTAAGCACAAGTATAACCCAACATCCCTAAATTGACCAAATTTCCAAATCCCTTCAAATTGACCAACCAAATCAACTCAAAATCACTCCAAATATTTTCTAAATTCTTTTTGACAATCATCCACATCAAATTGATGAATCAATTGGGCTCAATATCATGACTAGCCTAACCTAAACCCAACTTCAAGACAATTTGACCCAAATTGAAGCCCTTCACCAAAATTGATTTAGCCATGCCTAAGTGACCAAATTAATGACACCACAACCCCCAAGCACACCTTAGTGACCAACCTAGACCCACTTGAACCAGCCAAGGTGGGCTATGGATCAATGGTTCNTTATCAATTTGGACTAAACCCAACTCTAGCTCAACCTAAGCTCAAGTATAACCCAACATCCCCAAATTGACCAAATTTCTAAATCCCTTCAAATGGACCAACCAAATCAACTCAAAATCACTCCAAATATTTTCTAAATTCTTTTTGACAATTATCCACACCAAATTGATGAATCAATTGGGCTCAATATCATGGCTAGCCTAACCCAAACCTAACTTCAAGACAATTTGACCCAAATTGAAGCCCTTCACTAAAATTGATTTAGCCATGCCTAAGTGACCAAATTAATGACACCACAGCCCCCAAGCACACCTTAGTGACCAACCTAGACCCACTTGAACCAGCCAAGGTGGGCTATGGATCAATGGTTCCCTAAATCAAGGGATTTCATCCCATTTTTGGGTCTAAGCCAAAATATCTCCACCATCATGATAAACCATTAGTGGTTAATCATAATTAACCCTCCCCCTGGCTCTCCTGACTTCTCTGGCCACCATCCCTGGCCCTGCCGGCTGGCCTAGTGGTCGTAAAACACCAAAACCGAGAGCCCCCATGCCTTAACACAAACCCAATTTCACCCATCCAATGTGTCTAGTGACCTAACCAACGAGACTTCAATTTCAAATCTAACCACATTAAATGTGATGATCTTATTTAATTTCAATTTAATTTTGACCAAAGGAAAATATGTTGAGATTTTCATACCTATTTTATACTATTTTTGATGATATTGCACTTTNACCAACGAAACTTCAATTTCAAATCTAACCACATTAAATGTAATGATCTTATTTAATTTCAATTTAATTTTGATCAAAGGAAAATATGTTGAGATTTTCATACCTATTTTATACTATTTTTGATGATATTGCACTTTAAAGAAAGGTATTTTTGATGTTTTGTTGCAGGAATGATGAATTAGGGTCATTGGAGCAAAAAAATGCAAAAAAGAGCGAATTTGGAGCGAAAAGGACCAAAATGTTAAGATTTGAACTAGGGCGCCGACTGCGAGCCCAACGACGTTGACAACAAGAATTTTCCGAGACTCCAGAATTAATTCACTTAGAAGGTCTGCCGACGGCGCCCTCAAGGCCGCTGATGGTGCCCGGCCGCCTACGGCACCCTCAAGGCCGCCGACGGCGAGCTCGACAGTTATGTCCAATTAGGCATTAGATGAGGACGAATTTTGGAGGGGTGCTTAGGAAACTCTTGGGAAAGCTCATCCACAACTTTAAAAAAAGATTTTGGCCGAAAATTGAGAGGACTCTAGAGGTTCTAAGAGGAGGGAGGCTCAAAATTGAAGTGTGAAAAAAGTGTAGAGTCTAAATTGTGAGGAATTCTTCGAGAGGTTGTAAGAGTGGAGGGAAAGTGAGAGATTTCTTCTTCCTTGCCACTTCGAAGAGGAATTCTGCTTGCTGTAAAGAAAAGAAGAGATTCAGAGGAACTTCGAGGAGTTTCCTTGGGGAGAAATTAAAGATAAGTTTATTTATTGTTGTAGTTTGTATGACTTTGATTTTATATATGAATTTTCGAGTTTTGTTGTGTTTTCCCCTTTGTAGTTTGTATGACTTTGATTTTATATATGAATTCTGAGTTTTGTTGTGTTTTCCCCATGAGAGATAAGTTATTTACTTGATGTAGTTTGTATGACTTTGATTTTATATATGAATTTCGAGTTTTGTTGTGTTTTCCCCATGATTCTGAGTAGTTTTCTCTATCTTTCTCTTTGTCTTGAGATTTGTGAAATGGTGATTTGAATTGGTGAAGCCATGAAAATGTTAAGGAAATTGTGACGATCTTTTCACTTCGATCTTAATTTACTTTCAATCTGACCAATTGATTTGTTAAAATATGTNCCAAATTTTGAAGGGATACTTAGGCCACTCTTGGGAAAGCTCATCCACAAGTTTAAAAGAACATTTTGGCCGAAAATTGGCCAGGTCATAGATGTTAGAAAGGCCCTAGAGGTTAGAGAGGTTCCATTAGTGTGTAACAATTTTGAGGATTTCTTCGAGAAATTGTAAGAGTGGAGGGAAAGTGGGAGATTTCTTCCTCCTTGCTACTTCAAAGAGGAATTCGGTGTGCTGTAAAGATAGAAAGAGATTCAGAGGAACTTCAAGGAGTGTTCTTGGGGATAATTTAGACATAAGTTATTTACTTGTTGTAGTTTGTATGAATTTATATTTATATATGAATTCCGAGTTTTATTGTGTTTTCCCCATGAGTTCTGAGTAGTTTTCTCTGTCTTTCTCCTTGTTTTGAGATTTGTGAAATATGGTGATTTGAATTAGCAAAGCCATGAAAATATTTAAGAAATTGTGATGATCTTTTAACTTCGATCTTTATTTACTTTCAATCTGGCCAATTGATTTGTTAAAATATGTTGAGTTTTACAACTAAAGTGAAGATTACATCCGAGATTCAAGGAGGTCAAAGCCCTTGGAAGTTGGGTGCAAATGAATAGGGAAATATTTTTATCGGGCGTAGAATTGGAGATTTTAGAGTGACAGACTAAAATCCCTAATTTAGTCCTATCATTTGGGTGCTGAAGTGTAGATGTTAGCCTTCAGGTGAGGGGAACGTGGGAGCTCCGAAGTGAGAGTCTGTATCCTCTCAGGCTAGCCATAGATTCAGTAAACAAGCATAGGATTAGTCAATGTTCTTTATGCCTGGACCAAAGGGTAAAGAATAAGTATGCTCCTATTTGGCATAATATAAATTGAACTAATTCATTTTATCCATTCACTATAATTTCTTGACAAGGCGAAGGATGCTTTCTTATATATTGAATGTCATAATTAAACCCTACTTTATATCATTAGTTATTTATTATTTATTAAAATTATCTATTTATTTCAATTGCCTATTAGTGACAAATAAGCAAATTGAACCTCGTTGTTGTGATTAAAGTATTGCTTTTCTAAGTTCTTAGTCTGTAATTCTATAGTACTCTCTGTGAGATCGATATCTAGGACTCCATTAGAGCCTTATATTACTTGAGCGATACGTATACTTATGTTGATAAGTGTGACTTTACAATTATTGAATATTTAATACGTCCATTATTATCTTATATTTTAAGCATATATAAAGTTGCTGTCAAAATTTTTGGCGCCGTTGCCAGGGAGTGAGTGAGTAAAATTACAATCAGAGTAATGGACAAATTAGGATTATTAGAAAATTTTAACTTAAATTGCAACTTATTTTTATATTTATATTTAGTTAATTANCTGACACAATACAAATTGAACTGATTCACTTTATCCATTCACTATGACTTCTTGACAAGGAGAAAGATGCTTTCTTATATATTGAATATCACATCAAAAGCCTCATTAGTATAATTAGTTATTTAAGAGTTATTAAAATTACATATTTATTTCAATTGCCTAATAGATGACAGATAAGCAATTTGAATTATATTGTTGTGATTAAGTGTTGATTTTCTAAAATCTTAGTTCATAGATAAGCAATTTGAATTATATTGTTGTGATTAAGTATTGCTTTTCTAAAATCTTAGTTTGTAGTCATAAGCAAATTGAATTCCATTGTTGCGATTAAGTATTGCTTTTTCTAAAATCTTAGTTTGTAGTTCTAGAGTTATTTAAGAGTTATTAAAATTACATATTTATTTCAATTGCCTATTAGTGACAGATAAGCCAAAATTGAACTTCCGTTGTTGCGATTAAAGTATTGCTTTTCTAAAATCTTAGTTTGTAGTTCTAATATTACTCCATGTGGGATCGATATCTAGGGCTCCATTAGAGCCCTATTACTTGAGCGATACGTATACTTTCATTGATAAGTGTGACTTTACAATTATTGAATATTTATTACATCTATCTTTATCAAATCTATAACTGTTATTAAGTTTTGGTACAGTTGCTGAGGAATTAAATCCTTTTGCAGCAGTATTAATTACTTATATTTTTAAGCATATATAAAGTCGCTGTCAAGTTTTTGGCGCTGTTGCCGGGGAGTGAGTTAACAAAAATTACAATTAGAGTAACATACAAATTATGATTATTAGAAAATTTTTACTTGAATTGCAACTTATTTTCATATTTTAGTTGACTATTTTACTGTGTACTGATTTCAAATTTTATGCGTAAATTTGGACCTGAAAATCTTATACCCTACGATTCGGAATTAGAATGCACTGTTAGAAGGATTAGAAAATTAAGAAGAGAAGCTAGACATTTTGATACAATGTAAAACAACCTGAAGAATCAAGGAATAGAGAATGAACGCCAACCTAGACCCCTAAGAGATTATGCAAATCCTACAGCAGATGAGATTCACTTATCTATCCATCTAGACCCTTAAGAGATTATGCAAATCCTACAGCAGATGAAATTCACTTATCTATCCAAAATAGATGTAGCTGCTAATTCATTTGAGCTTAAACCTGCTATTATTCAAATGGTACAGAACAATCAATTTGGAGGTACACCAAATGAAGATCCTAACTAATTCATTTGAGCTTAAACCTACTATTATCCAAATGGTACAAAATAATCAATTCAAAGGTACACCAAATGAAGATCCTAATTTAAATCTTAAACCTGCTATTATCCAAATGGTACAAAACAATCAATTCGGAGGTACACCAAATGAATGCTTAAACCTGCTATTATCCAAATGGTACAAAATAATCAATTCAGAGGTACACCAAATGAAGATTACAGCAGATGAGATTCACTTATCTATCCAAAATCCTGATGTAGCTGCTAATTCATTTGAGCTTGAACTTGCTATTATCTAAATGGTACAAAATAATCAATTCGGAGGTACACCAAATGAAGATCCTAATTTACACATCGCGCTATTATCCAAATGGTACAAAACAATCAATTCGGAGGTACACCAAATGAAGATCCGAACCAAGACCCTTAAGAGACTATGCAAATCCTACGGCAGATGAAATTCAGTTATCTATCCAAAATCCTGATGTAGCTGCTAATTCATTTGAGCTTAAAGCAGATGAAATTCACTCATCTATCCAAAATCCTGATGTAGTTGCTAATTCATTTGAGCTTAAACTTTTATCATGAACACCAACCTAGACCCCTACGAGATTATGCAAATCCTACAACAGATGAAATTCACTTAATCTAGACCCTTAAGAGATTATGCAAATCCTACAGCAGATGAAATTCACTTATCTATCCAAAATAGATGTAGCTGCTAATTCATTTGAGCTTAAACCTGCTATTATTCAAATGGTACAGAACAATCAATTTGGAGGTACACCAAATGAAGATCCTAACTAATTCATTTGAGCTTAAACCTACTATTATCCAAATGGTACAAAATAATCAATTCAAAGGTACACCAAATGAAGATCCTAATTTAAATCTTAAACCTGCTATTATCCAAATGGTACAAAACAATCAATTCGGAGGTACACCAAATGAATGCTTAAACCTGCTATTATCCAAATGGTACAAAATAATCAATTCAGAGGTACACCAAATGAAGATTACAGCAGATGAGATTCACTTATCTATCCAAAATCCTGATGTAGCTGCTAATTCATTTGAGCTTGAACTTGCTATTATCTAAATGGTACAAAATAATCAATTCGGAGGTACACCAAATGAAGATCCTAATTTACACATCGCGCTATTATCCAAATGGTACAAAACAATCAATTCGGAGGTACACCAAATGAAGATCCGAACCAAGACCCTTAAGAGACTATGCAAATCCTACGGCAGATGAAATTCAGTTATCTATCCAAAATCCTGATGTAGCTGCTAATTCATTTGAGCTTAAAGCAGATGAAATTCACTCATCTATCCAAAATCCTGATGTAGTTGCTAATTCATTTGAGCTTAAACTTGCTATTATCCAAATGGTACAAAACAATCAATTCGGAGGTACACCAAATGAAGATCCGAACCAAGACCCTTAAGAGACTATGCAAATCCTACGGCAGATGAAATTCAGTTATCTATCCAAAATCCTGATGTAGCTGCTAATTCATTTGAGCTTAAAGCAGATGAAATTCACTCATCTATCCAAAATCCTGATGACTAATTCATTTGAGCTTAAACCTACTATTATCCAAATGGTACAAAATAATCAATTCAAAGGTACACCAAATGAAGATCCTAATTTAAATCTTAAACCTGCTATTATCCAAATGGTACAAAACAATCAATTCGGAGGTACACCAAATGAATGCTTAAACCTGCTATTATCCAAATGGTACAAAATAATCAATTCAGAGGTACACCAAATGAAGATTACAGCAGATGAGATTCACTTATCTATCCAAAATCCTGATGTAGCTGCTAATTCATTTGAGCTTGAACTTGCTATTATCTAAATGGTACAAAATAATCAATTCGGAGGTACACCAAATGAAGATCCTAATTTACACATCGCATAATTCACTTATCAATCCAAAATCCTGATGTAGCTGCTAATTCATTTGAGCTTAAACCTGCTATTATCCAAATGGGTACAAACAATCATGGTGGTACACCAAATGAAAATCCGAACTTACACCTCGCTAGTTTTTTAGAATTGTATGTTACTTTTAAATATGACAGAGTCTCAAACGATGCTGTTAGACTTATACTTTTTCCTTTTTCACTGAGGGATAAAGCTAAGATGTGGTTAAATTCGTTAGCACCAGGATAAACTTGGGAAAAACTTTCACAGAAATTTCTATCCAAATATTTCCCTCCATCCAAAACTGCTAAACTTAGAATATAACATCATTTTGTCAGATTGATGGAGAGTCAATATATGAAGCTTGAAAGAGATTTAAAGATCTTCTTAGACAGAAATTTCTATCCAAATATTTTCTTCCATCCAAAACTGCTAAACTTAGAAATGACATAACATAGTTCTGTCAGATTGATGGAGAGTCAATATATGAAGCTTGGGAGAGATTTAAAGATATAACATCATTTTGTCAGATTGATGGAGAGTCAATATATGAAGCTTGAAAGAGATTTAAAGATCTTCTTAGATAGAAATTTCTATCCAAATATTTCCCTCCATCTAAAACTACTAAACTTAGAAATGACATAACATTTGGGGAGAACTTTCACTGAAATTTCTATCCAAATATTTTCCTCCATCCAAAACTGCTAAACTTAGAAATGACATCCAAAACTGCTAAACTTAGAAATGACATAACATCATTTTGTCAGATTGATGGAGAGTCGAAAAACTGCTAAACTTAGAAATGACATAACATTGTTCTGTCAGATTGATGGAGAGTCAATATACGAAGCTTGGGAGAGATTTAAAGATCTTCTTAGAAATTGCCCTCATCATTCATTACCAGACTGGTGCTGCTAAACTAAGAAATGACATAACATCGTTCTGTCAGATTGATGGAGAGTCAATATATGAACTGCTAAACTTAGAAATGACATAACATCATTCTGTCAAATTGATGGAGAGTCAATATATGAAGCTTAAATGACATAACATCATTTTGTCAGATTGATGGAGAGTCGATATATGAAGCTTGGGAGAGATTAAAATATCTTCTTAGGAAATGCCCAATTGATGGAGAGTCAATATACGAAGCTTGGGAGAGATTTAAAGATCTTCTTAGAAATTGCCCTCATCATTCATTACCAGACTGGTGCTGCTAAACTAAGAAATGACATAACATCGTTCTGTCAGATTGATGGAGAGTCAATATATGAACTGCTAAACTTAGAAATGACATAACATCATTCTATCAAATTGATGGAGAGTCAATATACGAAGCTTGGGAGAGATTTAAAGACTATTAAGAAATGCCCTCATCATTCGTTACCAGATTGGTTGATAATTCAAACTTTTTATAATGAGCAATGTCCTCATCATTCATTACTAGATTGGTTAATAATTTAAACTTTTTATAATGGATTAGTGGGATCTCTTAGATCGATTATAGATATTGTGGCTGGTGGATCTTTAATGTCAAAAAGTTTTGATGAGGCTTATTCATTAATAGAAGAGATGACTACCAAAAATTTTCAATGGCCCTCTAAGTGGGTAAATCCTAAAAGAGTAGCTAGTATCCATGATTCTGATGCAATATCTATGTTAGCTTCGCAGATTGCTGCAATATCAAAGAAATTAGAACATTATGGGATGAATTATTCTCCAACTCCTATGATGGAAGAAAATTCATTTGGGCAATTTGTGGATGTTCAACATTCATATGAGACCTTAAATACTATTAATAGACCCAACAACCCTTATTCAAACTATTATAACCCAGGTTGGAAGAATCATCAAAGTTTTAATTGGAATAACAATTCTTCTACAAATCAATAATGGGCAAACAACTTAGTGAACCCATTAGGAAATTCTTCCAACCAAGGAAATGTTAACTATAGACCTTCTTATCCTCTTGGATTTAACAGTAATGCTCCAATTAAGGGGAAGAAGTTGTCTATCGAAGAGCTGATATTAAACATGGGCCAACAATTATAGAATCAAGGAAATCAATTACAGATTCAAGGAAATCAATTACAACATCAAAGAACTACTACTATGAATATTGAAAACCAATTAGGGCGTATCGCTACTGCACTTAGTAACCGAACATTAGGAAGTTTTCCTACTACTGTTGAACCAAATCCTAAAGATCAAGAAAAAGAACAAATTAAAGTGATACAATTATGAAGTGGAAAAGAATTGGAAACAAGGGTGCAAAAAGAAACAGAAACTGAAAAAGAGTGAAAAAGAATTGGAAACAAGAGTGCAAAAAGAAACAGAAACTGAAAAAGAGAAAGTGGATACCGCAAGAAGGATCATGAGTACCCAGATTTAGAGTATCCATTTACACCAATGAAAATTACTGTGGAAGATCATGAATACCCAGATTTAGAGTATCCATTTACACCAATGAAAATTACTGTGGAGAACCTCTCACCACCGTTTCCTAAAAGATTGAAGCAACATAAATAGAATAAACAATTTTCCAAATTTTTAGAAATTCTTAAGAAGTTAACGGTAAACATTCCCTTCGTAGAAGCTTTAGAGAAAATGCCCAATTATGTGAAATTTATGAAAGATATACTGAACAAGAAAAGGAAGTTCACGGATAACAAAACTGTTGCACTTAGCGAAGAGTGCAGTGCAATTTGAACAAGAAAAGGAAGTTCATTGATAATGAGGCTGTTGCACTTAGCGAAGAGTGTAGTGCAATTGGATAATGAAACTGTTGCACTTAGTGAAGAGTGTAGTGCAATTATTCAGAAAAAGCTTCTTGAAAAGTTAAAAGATCCTGACAGTTTCACTATACCATGTGTTATCGGTGAAAACTTTTATGGAAGAGCTTTATGTGACTTGGGAGCCAACATTAATCTTATGTCTCTATCAATTTACAAAAGACTAGGATTAGGAGAAGTCTCACCTACTTCTGTAACTCTTCAATTAGCAGATCGATCAGTTACATANCGAACAAATGTTTGTTTCATAGTGGTAGTGACCTGGAGATGGGCGTGCAATGGAGGTAGCGGCCCAAAAAAATGGGTATGCCGTAGCGGCAGTGACCTGAAGATAGGCGTGCAATGGAGGCAACGACCCAAACAAATGGGTGTGTCGTAGCGGNTGAACAAATGTTTGTTTCATAGTGGTAGTGACCTGGAGATGGGCGTGTAATGGAGGTAGCGGCCCAAAAAAATGGGTATGTCGTAGCGGCAGTGACCTGAAGATAGGCGTGCAATGGAGGCAACGACCCAAACAAATGGGTGTGTCGTAGCGGCAGTGGTTCGTAGATGAGCGTTTCGTGGAGCAACGACCCAAGAAAGGTGTTTCGAGGTGGCAGTGACCAAAAAGGATGGGCAACAATGACGGTAGCTACTTGAGGAAGGTGTGTTGAGGTGACAGTGATCAAAAGGGATGAGCATGACGTGGCGGTAGCGACCCGAAGAAGGTGTGTCGAGGGGGAAGTGACCAAAAGGAATGGGTGTGTCGTGGTGGCAGCGGCTCGAGGAAGGTGTGTTGAGGTGGTTGTGACCAAAAGGGATGGACGTGTCATGGAGGAAGTGGCCCAAATAGGTGTGTCGAGGCGACAGAGACCAAAAGGGATGGGCATGTTATGACAGCAGCAACCCGAAAAAGGTGTGTTACAGCGGCAGTGATAAAAAAAATGGGTGTACCATGGCTGCAGTGACCCAAGAAAGATGTGCCGAGGCGACATTGACCATAAGGGATGGGTGTGCCGTTGTGACACTCTACTCGCAATTACGCAATTATTTAAATTCAGAAANTCAAAAGGGATGGGTGTGTTATGACAGCAGCAACCCGAAAAAGGTGTGTTACAGCGGCAGTGATAAAAAAAATGGGCGTACCATGGCTGCAGTGACCCAAGAAAGATGTGCCGAGGCGGCATTGACCATAAGGGATGGGTGTGCCGTTGTGACACTCTACTCGCAATTACGCAATTATTTAAATTCAGAAATATGACAAAAAATTTGACCCAATTTATATTTAGCGGTTAGTGTGTAAAATTAAATATTATATAAAGATAGTAAAGATGGTTTACACGCTATAGGTACTACGCAAGTATATGTATCGTTTCAAACAATATAATATTTTCATTAAAACCCTCAGTATGGATTCTACAGAGATAGCCAAAACTCTTATAAAATTGACTNTGTTTACACGCTATAGGTACTACACAAGTATATGTATCGTTTCAAGCAATATAATATTTTCATTAAAACCCTCAGTATGGATTCTACAGAGATAGCCAAAACTCTTATAAAATTGACTTTAATTAAACCTACTTTTAATTGTAGAAAACTTATATAGGAAATGATTGTAAGTTTTTGTGTAATATATAATCCTATAGAATTAAAAGAATGCTAAGTATGCTAAGCAAATGTAAACTGTAAATGCAAGACAATCTAAAAGGGTTTTAAAATGTAACGTTACAACTACTCTAAACTAACAATATATGAAGTGTTCAAATTTGTATAAAACATCTTTCCCCTTGCAATGTGTTTATAATTAGTGTAGGAAAATAATTTTAAATATAATTTAGGTATTGTGCCAATTATGAGCAATTCTATTATTTACCCTCTGTCAAGTGCATAAAGAACATTAACTAATTCAGAGTTTGGTTCCTAAACCTGTGGTTAGACTAGGAAGACACAAACTCTCACTCTAGAGTTCTCACTTCCTCTCACCTGAGGGTTAACATCTTGCTTTAGTTTCCAAGCATATGGACCAAATTGGAGATTTTAGTCTGTTATCCTACAATCTCCAATCCTACGCCCATCAAACCTTATTTCCCTATTTATTTGCACTTAACCTCAAGGACTATATTCTCATCCATGAGGCTAAATGTGATTTTTACTATGTTGGAACATAGCCCATTTTAGGTCACTACATTTTATAACAAATTTTAACAAATCAATTGGTTAGATTGACAAGAAAATTAAGCATAGAGTTTGAATAATCACAATTTATGAAATTTTAAAAGCATTTCTACTAAACTACATTCCTACACATAGTTATTCCTTATTGCAAAGAGAAAGGCAAAAGAAACCACTCAAATCTCATGGGGAAGAAACAACAACACATGGATTTATAGATAAATAAAAGTTTAAAAGACAAGAAAAAGTAAAATAAACAAAGTACACGACTTTTATTAAAATCCTTCCTAAGCAATTCTTCTAGTTCCTTTGAATAACTCACTCTCCTTACAATATCACTCCAAACTTAATTA
Organism: Phalaenopsis hybrid cultivar; assembly: GCA_002079205.1. NCBI lineage: Eukaryota > Viridiplantae > Streptophyta > Magnoliopsida > Asparagales > Orchidaceae > Phalaenopsis > Phalaenopsis hybrid cultivar. Next base: position 94,994 of record JXCR01146486.1, read on the forward strand.
TAATATGTAGTGAAGAAGATATCTCTCACTTCTCCTCTTCTCCTCCCAATCCAAGCAAGCCTCCAATACTTTCTCCTTTATTGGAAGAATCCACTTCTCTACAAAAGACTCTCTCTTCCTCCTCCAAAAGTCTCTATCTTGCATCTTCAAAAGTCACTTTAAATAGAGCTCTTAAAATCTCTAAGAGTTTCTTCAAGCACCTCTTCNCTATTGGAAGAATCCACTTCTCTACAAAAGACTCTCTCTTCCTCCTCCAAAAGTCTTTATCTTGCATCTTCAAAAGTCACTTTAAATAGAGCTCTTAAAATCTCTAAGAGTTTCTTCAAGCACCTCTTCAAAATTCGTTCACATTCATTGAATCTTCGCCTTTAGTTCCTAGGCGCCAAATCAACATTGGCCTTTTTGTTTCATTTGACTTCATTTTGCTCCATTTTCATTCCATTTGCTCCATTTTCTCCATTTAGTGTACCTACAACCAAAAACATCAAAAATATATTTCATTAAAGTGCAATAACATTAAAAATTGGCATTAAATGTGCAAATAAAAGTAACATAATTTAGGCATATCAAAATCTCCCAAACTTAATAGTTACTTTTCCTCAAGTAACTTATTTCTTTTAAAAAATTAAATATTTTAATATGTGGTAGTGGGTTTCATTAAAGACCATTATATTTTTGTCCTATAAATGTGGTAGTCATGACTTTAGGAAAAACTAATAATTCAGGCTAAAAATAAGACATAATAATATTTTGTAATCAAGTCTAGGAATTATAATTCTTCTATTCATTTCAAAAATTAATTGTAGTTTGAAAAACATATGAGTCTCAAAAAAATACAAATAGAATTTGAGAGAACTTTACTAGTAAAGTGTTTTCGTTCATTTTTTTATTTTAAAAAGAGTCACCAACTTGTCAATCATTGTATACTTCCCTTATTCGAATAAATCTCCCTCCCAAACCATATCGGTGATTTGAAAATGAGAGGAACCGAATAAGAAGGGACATACAACAAATAAAAAACCAAGAGAAAAAGTAAAATGTGGGGAGTCTACGTGTGATAAACCTCGCAAGGATAGATCTGAATGTTAGCCCAAATAAGATCAGACGGAGGCACCATAAACCAATATCCACGAAAGAAGTACTACGTAGACTACCCATAACCAGAGAGTCGGGTGTATGTACCTGTTCTAGGGACCAGAGCACTCCCAGAGAAACGTATTCCTACTGGCTAATTACATCTTCTTGATAAAAAAAGTTTCACTTCATATTATCACAAACATGAGGTATAGGCAATCAAAGAAAGGTTATTCCGTGTGGGAACAGTCCTGATACTTTAAAGCTCGCGCTAAGACATCGAGTAGAGGGCGAGTCTCTCACATCCCAAATGGGTAGCGGNCTGAGGTATAGGCAATCAAAGAAAGGTTATTCCGTGTGGGAACAATCCTGATACTTTAAAGCTCGCGCTAAGACATCGAGTAGAGGGCGAGTCTCTCACATCCCAAATGGGTAGCGGCTCATCGACACACGGGCCCACAAAATAACTTAAATCATTTTGACGGGGATATCCCAGAATGTCAAAGCACGTCCAGGCCATAAGGGTAGAGGACAAATCATCGTACCCCAAATGGGCGGCAGCTCATCGGCATCACACCATCAAAATAATATCAACAAAGTCAAAGGAGCGATAGGGCTCAAAAGAGCTCAACAAAAAGGAAGGCAAAGTAATTTTAAAAGGTAGAGGTAACTGGTTTGGGTACTACAAACACGTCATCCATAGCTACTAGGACCCTAAGTCTACCTGGTCGTAAAGGTAGTCGACTCAACATGACCTGAGATCCCCGGTCAGCAATGCGTGAATTGCGTCCTCCATGGGAACCTCAGTAGCTCTAAGGTCAAAGAAAGGAAACTCTATTCTATGACTATAAGCTGAAGCTCCAAGAGGTGGGACTTATACCTACCGAAGTGACAATGATGCCTCAGGAAAGAAGATGAATGAAGTTTCTACTATAAAGCTGTACACGCTCCAAACAAAAGGACTTACACCCCGTCTGGGTCGGGGAGTCTTCTAACACCCTAGGCATACTATACAACCACCTATATAAAGGTATGTCGAGCCAGTTAGGTTAGAGAAGCACGAGGACTCCTCCTCGCGACATTCAAATATGAATGCAGTTATCTAAAGCGACTCTTAAGTATTGTGGAGGCCAATTAATATATATACGAAAATTGCGATTTTTAGATCCTGAATATTTTAATCCTAAATTTTAGTTATCTTGAATATTTTATTTAGGATTTTATAAAAAAATTAGAAATTTAAGTCCTAATGAGCCTATGTTGCATCATGAAATCTTAGATCTCGGAAAGAAACAAGAAAAACATATCAGACAAGTGCAGACATGCAACATGATGCAAAAAGCAAAACAAGCCAAATAAAATAATAAAAAGCTGGTGCCGTTGAGGTCGGCAACATATCCCATAAAATAAAAAGAGCGACCGGACTCGACATATATATGTCTGATCCTAATTTTATACATTAATATAAAAAGCATTAAGATACGGGGCACGAGCATCTGCTCCTAGTCCTCTCCATGTGGTTCCCGCACTAAGTGCCTCGGAGCCTGTACCCGTATCTTATTTCTGATACCGAAATCTCCTAAACTCTAAAAAGTACGTAGAAAAAAGAAAAAAAAAACTCAATCCTGCTTGAAAATAAGTGTGAGCAGGAAAGTTCACATGCATACGACGTATAATAAGTCATGTCTTAAAAGCAAGGGAGTTCAATAGCACTTGTAAGCAAAAGGGTCTGAAATCATCACATTCTCCCCCAATAGCGGTACATGTGTGTGTGTATATAAATAGACATGGTTCCCTATGGAAGAACGCCCTAACACACTATTATACATATGTAGCATGCAGTCACGCGATAAGCACAATGCAAAAGAAGGATGTCTACCTAGGACAACCAATTCAACAAAGAATAATAACTAGGCATAAAAANCCATGTCTTAAAAGCGAGGGAGTTCAATAGCACTTGTAAGCAAAAGGGTCTGAAATCATCACATTCTCTCCCAATAGCGGTATGTGTGTGTGTGTGTATAAATAGGCATGGTTTCCTATGGAAGAACGCCCTAACACACTATTATACATATGTAGCATACAGTCACGCGACAAGCACAATGCAAAAGAAGGATGTCTACCTAGGACAACCAATTCAACAAAGAATAATAACTAGGCATAAAAAAAATTATTTAGCACCCTAAATTCTAGCCTAGTGCACCATCTAATGAAAAGTGCATCAACTTAGTATCTAAGTGTGGAGTAAGTCTTGATATAATATGACTTTGATGGGTCGCCATACCAGCCCCATCCTAAAGATCCAAAGGATCTAAATGGTGTCACGAAGAGCAGTGACACAAGTTAGATCTATTAGAACTTTAGCACAGTCATACTCGTGTCAATCCTGATGACTTAACTTGCATTGCTCACCGGGATCGACCCAACAAGAAATGCTCGTTAAGGCATCGCGACTGACATGGGGTCACTCTCCTAACGAGCCTAGCTCGCTATCCATGCAAACATGTAAATGCAAATTCAAATATGTCGTGANGTCACTCTCCTAACGAGCCTAGCTCGCTATCCATGCAAACATGTAAATGCAAATTCAAATATGTCGTGAATGCGGTGACTCGTAGGAATGGGCATGCCATGGCGGCAGGAGCCCAAAAAGAGGGTATAGTTGTAAGGCGTTGACCCAAAGGTGGGCATGTCGTGATGGTAGCTGCCCAAACAAATGGGTATGCTGGGGAGACAGTGACCCAAGAATGGGCATGTCTTAGTGGCAGTGGCCCGAAAAGATGGTATACCGGTAAGGCAGTGACCCGAAGGTGGGCTTGCCATGACAACAGCGACCCGAAAAGATGGTATACCGGTAAGACCGTGACCCAAAAAGAGGGTAACCGGTAAGGCAGTGAACTGAAGATGAGCATGTCGTGACGGTAGTAACTCAAAAGGAGGGTNGTGCCATGACAACAGCGACCCGAAAAGATGGTATACCGGTAAGACCGTGACCCGAAAAGAGGGTAACCGGTAAGGCAGTGAACTGAAGATGAGCATGTCGTGACGGTAGTAACTCAAAAGGAGGGTATGTCAGTAAGATAATGACCTGAAGATGGGCATGCCATGATGGTAGCGACCTGAAAAGAGGATATGTCGGTAAGGTAGTGACCCAAAAGAATGCAACTCAAGTAGATGATATCGATCATGTAGACAAACATATACATGCACATACACANAAAGATGGGCATGCCATGATGGTAGCGACCTGAAAAGAGGATATGTCGGTAAGGCAGTGACCCAAAAGAATGCAACTCAAGTAGATGATATCGATCATGTAGACAAACATATACATGCACATACACAACATGCAAAGGAGCAAGTGGTCGGTCGATCGGGATGGAACATCTGGTCAAACCAAAGTGTTGGGCCAACCGGACCGGGGCTGAAACACAAGTGATGCGACCGGTTTGAGATGACTGACCGAGGCACAAGTGGAGCCGACCGGTCCGAGACGACCGATCGAGGGACATGCGGTGCCGATGAAAATGCAAGTGCAAGTGCAAGATACAAGGTGCAAATGAAAGTGCAACGTGCAAATGTAAGGTGTAAGGTGCAAGGTGCAAGTGCAAATGCAAGGTGCAAAGTGCAAGTGCAAGTGTCAGTGTGATATATGACATACAATATGTAACATGCAAGACATGCACATGCAAACAATGAGATGCAAATGACCATGATAGCGAGTCACGCTCGTACTAACGACTTCGCCTAGGAAACCTAGGGTTGAAGCACTTGGATTTGTGGCATCACCGCTTCCAACTTTGGTGTGACAATGTGGAGGGTTTCCCCCTCCGAATTCTCATAGGGGAAACTCTCCACCTTTCGTAGGGCGGACTAACTACAACGCTTTTTTCACTCTAAGAACACCTACAATCTTATAAGAGGGATTAACTATAAATATTTTACCGTCCTTTAAGATTGAACTCAACTAATCCATTCAAGAGGGATTAGAAGCACCAAAGCCGTGAGGGATTCCAACCCGGCGGTATAAAGATCTAAGACTCACGACAAATTGGAGACACTCGGCTCTACTAAGGGTGTTTGGACACATAGAAAAGATCCTAACCCAAAGGCTTGCTCTGATAAATCGATGATCAATCACATAGGGACGTTGATGTGTTGGCTCGCGCCGGCGCACACACCCGTGTGGGCGATCAAACCCATATGCCTAGACACCACTAAAACCTAGGGCCAGCTAGGAGTTAGGACTTGGCTTCACCGACAAGGAAGGCAACGNAGCGGACTAACTACAACGCTTTTTTCACTCTAAGAACACCTACAATCTTATAAGAGGGATTAGCTATAAATATTTTCCCGTCCTTTAAGATTGAACTCAACTAATCCATTCAAGAGGGATTAGAAGCGCCAAAGCCGTGAGGGATTCCAACCCGGCGGTATAAAGATCTAAGACTCACGACAAATTGGAGACACTCGGCTCTACTGAGGGTGTTTGGACACGTAGAAAAGATCCTAACCCAAAGGCTTGCTCTGATAAATCGATGATCAATCACATAGGGATGTTGATGTGTTGGCTCGCGCCGGCGCACACACCCGTGTGGGCGATCAAACCCACATGCCTAGACACCACTAAAACCTAGGGCCAGCTAGGAGTTAGGACTTGGCTTCACCGACAAGGAAGGCAACGACGCCAACAAGGAAGAACAGTGGAAGACAAGGGATCTGACAAAGCCAAAATATAAGGAAAAGAGTTCCAGCGCACAAAATGTTATCCCTATGATGAGACCTTGTATGAGAGGGCTCTGCTGAGAGAAGATACAACCAGCAAGGAATTGATGGCGAGAGGTGCCGGGGTAGGAGGCATCACGTGAAGAAGGGCGTCACGGCTTTGGCCTTAAGGTGCACCAACAAAGGAGCTTCAAGAAAATGAACCTGGAGGACTTACCGACATGAGGAGGAGGCAGTGCCAACGTTCGCCGACTAGGAGCGCCTGCCGGCGGGTTTCAAGCTTGAACGGCAGACTGCGCGATGGCTAGGGTATTTTGCGAATAGGAGAGGCGGCTGTGTCGTATCTGATAAGGTTGAAGAGGAATGCGATCTTTTAAAAGAAAAGGATAATGATAATAATAATTATTATTAAATTAATCATCAACCAGCGCATTTCTAGCCCAGACGTGTCTTAATTTTGAAATGAATGTCCCCCCCCCTAAGTAAAATGGACGTTTCGGACGTGCTGACGTGGCCCGTTTTGTCGTTCGGGGTCATCCGAATAAGCTTGCTAGTGGATGGGACAATTTGAGTCAATTTCAAGTGCGACGCCGCAAATGACACCTGTTGTCTAGACCGAAGACATCCGACCAGAAAAATGCCGACTAGACTTTGCTTAAGCGAAAGCCAGAGCATAGTAAAGCAACCTCGGTAATGTGCTCCTCAACACACATTGAAAGGTCTCAGGTGAGTCTATGAACTATCAGATGTTACAGATAGGTCTTAAACTATCCTGAGTTATGCAGGTGAACACCCCACACTCGTGACATCCAAAAATGGATGCTAACATAAAGGTAAACTAATACTGTAAGAAAATAAAAGCTCAGAACTGTAATAAAGTCTCTTTATTGAAAATAATTCAAGTAAAACTAATTTTTAATTAGGCATCCCTTTAAGTTTCTCCTCACTTTCATATATACTCTTCTTTTCTTTCCTTCTTTTTTTTTCTTTTTCTTTTCTTTTTTTTTTCTTTTTTACTTTGAGGACCATTTTTAATTATTTCTCTTCTTTTTCTTAGTGAGGATTACTATATCTAGATCAGCCTTTAAAGATTTTGAACTTCAATATTCTCCTCTTAAAGTTAAAAACTCATCATATTCATTTACCTTAATTCTTTGTATTAGTTTTCAAAAATGATTTTGCATAGAGTCTTAATTTTTTTAAGTATAGATCTAAGATCCTCAGTATTTCAAAATGCAATTTTTGTTCTACTTTAAATAATAAAATTATATTCTTATTCTCTTTTACTTAATATATTAATTCTTAGAACTAACCTTTATCACCAAAATTTACTTAAGTATACTACAACTTTTATAGAATCAGAAAAATACAAGAATAACACCACATATTTCATATCACATTAAAAAGATATTTTCTTTGAATATAGTTTCTTAAGGATAAATAAAATATGTTTTTCAAAAGTTTTTCTCCCTCCCCCAAAATTAAATTTTCTTAATAGGTTAAAACATTAAAAACAGATAATATAGAAGCAAGAAGAAAATTTTAAAAATAATTTTTTTTTTAAAAAGGGTTGTAACATGAAATCATGTAAGTACTGGAAGCAGGTATAAAAAAAATAATAGAACTAACTTAACATGTTTATAATAAAAAGAAATTGCTAAGTACATGAGTTTTCTAGACTTAACAAACATACATAACAAGAATAGTATAGTAAAATAATTAGTAGTGCAGTAACACAAACAACAAACAATAATAAATCCAAATTGCAACAAGTTCACAACAACAATTTCTACACTAAAGAGTTTAGAGCATCTATCACAACTACAAAAACAAAACATACAATAATCAAAACAAAGATACTAATCATCATCATCTCCTTCTGCCTCCTCCATATAGTCCTCTGGATGATAGTCCAAAAATGGAGGACTTGGTGGAAACTGAACATTATGATCTCCTCATATAAAACTCACCAGAGATGTATTGAAACTTGTATCATAGTTATGTTTGAGTTTCAAGTATCCCTAGACATGGTCAACCTTATAATCAATATCAGTCACTTTAGCTTGAAGATATGCTAAGTCATGTGTTAAAGACTGATAATCACTGTGAAGATCTTCTAGAGTGGCTGAAGATTGAGCAGCAATACATGAAGTAGATGGTCTGGAGGTAGAGGTTGAAGGAATATCTGAACTTCCTACCCTAGACCTCATTCTAGCATGCATCTCATATACTTTAACATTGGTTATGCTAATTGGTTTAAGAGGTTGCACTTGTTCTTACCAACGCTCATATCCTACTTCTGATTGCTTACATAAAATAAAAATCAGGACAGGGAAAACTAATCCTTCAGTGGATCCACCTCTAGAAGAAATATTTTGATAAATTATAGACCCAATATTTATATTGTTCATCCGTTGAATGTGAAAATTCAATGATGCTCTCTTCTTGGTCACTTCGCTAAGTTGGTTAGTAGGAAGAAGTCATGCAGAAATAAAATAGTGTCATGCCTTAGAGGGTGCATTTAACATTGAGGTAGAGAAGTTTACCTTGTGATTGTTCTTAATTTTCCGAACTTCTCTTCCGTTAGTCAGAAATGCAATCACCTCGTCTGACTACGATTTAGTAGGCTCAAATGAAAAATAATCACAGTTCGGAACATTAGGCCACTAGTACAGAGCATTGATGCGCTCAAGAGTAACTTCCACTCTTCTTCCTCGAACATAAAATTGATCATCAAAAGCTTGAGGGAAATTGACATAAAATTCTTGAATATTAGAAATTACTATCACAACGGTGAAATAAAAGAAACTTTCCCAATGTCGGGCAATAATTAGGCTTTCAACCACTCCCCCGAGATTGAAGAAAGCCCTCTTTCGAATCAATTTTTCTATAACCAAGAAGATTGTAGAAAAAATGGTTGTGCGGTATCGCGCCGCATACCCACCGCCCTCCCAAACGCTGAATTAATATTGGTGAACTTCCCAAAACCAAACTCAAGTCTTCCTTTTCCTCTCTTAGTTTTAATAGCCATAATTTATAAAAATTCTATAAAAAATCCACACAAATTCCAAACAATATTCTTAAACCCCCCAACAACTTTTTTCAAAGGCAAGAAACTATTTACTATGGATTCTTCGCTCATTTCTTCCAAAAAAAATCCAAATTTATGGCACACAAGCAATGTGAGATAAATCCATGGTGAAAAGAAAAAAAAAGTTTCCATTAAAGTGAAGCTCTTACCTTGAGGAGATCAAATTTGAAGTTTTCAAACAAAGAAATCGCCCCAAAAACCAAGATTTAAGAAGCCATAGGAAGCCCCCACAGTTTTTCACGAAAAATAGGAAGAAGAACGTGAAGGTTTGGGCAAAATCATGTTTTTAACCCAGATTTGTGGTTCAATTGAATTGGTGCTTAAGCGCCAATTATGGCGCTTAAGTGCCAAGCTCTCGGGTTTCTAGCGCTTAGGCACCAGTGTCCAGAATTTGATTTATCATTTTTTTATCAAAATTTCACAACAAGCACAACATACCAAGGCATTAAAAACCCTAGTAAGCCAAATTTAACATATTTAAACAACTTCCAACACCTAATTTTCATAAAACACAAACGATCACTTATCTTTAAATATAAATCCAATCCCCATACAAACACTAATATACATAACTCACAACCTTTAAACAGAAATTCTAAATTCACTCACAGACTATTAAGCATACAAACATTCAAAATATTAGAAAGCCTACAAGCACACCACAGAGCTAATGCTCAATAGAAATGATCTCGACTTTCTATATAGATGTAAAATGCGATGTATGTGATTATATGTTTAATTTCCTTAATAGTTATTATTAATTTGCAACAAAGTCAAAAACTTGATCCAAAGCAAAAACTAGGTAAGTTTTCTACTATGAAACAAATAAGAATACAATTATAATATTTAAATATGAGATACTACGGAAGTATATGTATCGTTATCAAGTATTATAAAACTTTTTGATTAAGCCCCAAATATCGAACCCACAGGGAGATTTGCAATATGCACTTTAGAAAACTAGAAAGTTTAGAAATTTTAGATGGAAAAAATTTACATAGCAAAATATACTTACTTAAACTTAAGATACTAAAATAGGAATGCAAATTCGTTTCTTTTTGTAATTTGTGGTTTATGTAAATAAAGTAAGCAACTAATTAACTTAACTAAATATTTACAAGATGAAGGCACTATAAGAAAAATATCTTTTTCTTATCATGAATCAGTAATAAGTAAAAAAATTCTATTGTGAAAATATTTTAAATGTGTTGTGCTGAATATGAGCAATAATATTATTTACCCTTACTGGAGATGCTATAAAGAACATAAGCTAATTTATAGTTTGAATAATCTTGAAGACCGGTTAGGTAGGGAAGATAATAGCTCTTACTTTAGAGTCCTCTCTTCTCCCTCTACCTGGGAGCTAACATCTCGTATCAAAACCTAAATCTATAAATCAAATTGGGGGTTTTAGCATGTCACTCTAAAGTCCTCTAATTTTACACCCTTGAAAAGTTTATTTCTCTATTTATTTGCACTAAACCCCATGAACTACATTCTCATCTGTGAAATCATATTTGATTCTAAACCATTTGTTGACTGAGACAATACCATCTCAGATTTTATATGTTATTACAACAAGTATTAACATCTTAATTGGCCAAATCAAGAAGTAAATGAAGTGCAAGGTTTCAAATCATACAACTTCTTCCAACATTGAAGCCTTATACTTCACACAACTTCCTTTCAACGCTTAATCACCTATCATTTTAAGGAAAAAGATAAAGAAAACTACTCAGAATTCATGGAGAAAACACAACCGCACATAAGTTTAAAAGTAGAAATCATGCACACAAACAAGAAAACTAAATTAAAACCAGGTGTAGTCACAAAGATAGACACTTATCTTAAATCCTCTCCACCAAATGTCTTGAAGTTCCTTTGAATTCCCTTCTTTCACTCACAATACAAACTAAACACTCAAAATCAAAAGAAAGTAGATGGACGATGGTTGTAAAATTTGATGGGTGGCTAGCCTCTGAGAGTTGGCTTTGATGTCCAAGTCTTCTTTCATAAAAATTCAAAAGGTGTCTTAGTGTCCCTTTAAACTGTGTATTCATTCAACGAATCTTCTAAAAATTGCATTTTGAGCCAATTGAATGAATTTTCATGTTCATGGGATATTTCCCATATTTTTATCAATGGTTGTTTCAAACACTTCTTCAAAATTTTGTACAAATTCAATGAATCAAATAACTACTTTTGGCACTTAAGCGCGGGACACCTGACGCTTAGGCGCGANCATAAAAATTCAAAAGGTGTCTTAGTGTCCCTTTAAACTGTGTCTTCATTCAACGAATCTTCTAAAAATTGCATTTTGAGCCAATTGAATGAATTTTCGTGTTCATGGGATATTTCCCATATTTTTACCAATGGTTGCTTCAAACACTTCTTCAAAACTTTGTACAAATTCAATGAATCAAATAACTACTTTTGGCACTTAAGCGCGGGACACCTGACGCTTAGGCGCGAGCCTTTGGTACTTAGACGTCAGACCTAGGCGCTTAGGCGCCCCGATTAATTTTTGCTCCAAATTTGACCCTCTTTCACTTCTTTTAGCATTTTTCATCCATTTGATTGTACCTGAAAGAAAAACACACAAATACATTTTATTAAAGCACAATATCTCAAAAATATATATAAAAATGTGTATAAAAAACACTATATATATATATATATATATATATATATATATATATNGATGCTGGAATTATATATCCTATTTCAGATAGTGGGTGGGTAAGTCCAATTTATTGTATTCCTATAAAGGATGAGTAACTATTGGAACAAAAGAGAATAATGAATTAATACCTATCAGACAAGTTACTGGGTGGCGTATTTGCATTGTGAAGCAAAAGAAAATAATGAATTAATACATATCAGACAAGTTACTGGGTGGCGTATTTGCATTGATGATAGAAAATTGAACACTGCCACCAGAAAAGATCACTTTCCTCTACCATTTTTAGACCAAATAGTAGATAGACTTGCTGGGCATAAATATTTTT
>JXCR01146486.1:116632-130483 GCA_002079205.1 Phalaenopsis hybrid cultivar
CTTCCACCTTCTAGTTCCCCTACCCTCTCTGATTTGATGATTGAGTTGACCTTACAACGGAAGAGCATATAATTGATAAGTGAAAGGATTGGATGTTTAGAACGTTGACACAATTATGATAGTGAGTACCTGTAGAGGCATTCAAATTTTGAGGTAGCCTATTATGAAGCTCAGGCCTGACACTACAGAGGAGAGCCTGATGTTACGTTTCTGAATGCCCCCGATAAACTCAGTATCAACCCAATCCACTTGCTGATCAAGGCGATGAAGATATAACTTGAGATTTTGATATTGAATGAAATTGATGTACTTATGTTTGTATTTTTATTTTATTTAATCTTTTTGTAATAGAAATGGATGTTTATGTATTTGGACTTTCATTTTGTGTACTTGGATAATTTTAATTTTTATAAAGTTAGTGTGATAGTCTAAATGTGCATGTGTAGTTCAATAGATATTGAGTAGAATTATGGATTGTAATATGATTTTTGTTTCGCATTTTAAAGTTTTAATTTTTTAGTACTGTGATTGTGTTAGGAAATGTTGTGCTTGTTTTAGTTTGATACTTATTTCAAAATTTCATTACCCAAAAATTCCTCTAATGATTTATATGTGTAGAAATCTTCTAATATTACAGACCAGGTGAAGTAAAAATTTGAGAAGGTCTACAGAAATTTCAGAATGATAAAGATGCCTACAATACTGAGGTATGATTTATATTTATGTTTTTTCCTTTCCACCTGTATTATTTCATATTTAAAAATTTAAGTTTGGGGGAGGAAAGAAAAAAATTAACTATTAGATGTCCTCTATTTCAATATTTTCAAAAATTATTTATATGATTTTATGTAGTGAATTTAATTCAGGTAACTATATTTTTGTAACTTTTTAAATATTATAGTAGATTTAAAGAAATATTTTTGTAATGAAAATTAATTTTGTAACCTAAGATATTCAGTATAAGAGAATAAGATTATAGTTAACTATTTAAGGAAAAGGAAACTATATTTTGAAGTATTAAGAATCTAGAAATTCATTTGAGAAGAAAAGATTAAGGCTCAATGATGTAAAAACTATGAAATATTTATAAGGTAAGGAAATGCTTTGAGTTTCAAATTTAGGGAAAGAAAAGTGAAGTTTAAAATCATTAAAGGCTATCCAGATATAGTAATCCTCACTTGAAAAAGGAAAAAGAAAGGATTGAAAACAATCCCTGAAATGAAAAGAAAAAAACTATATATATGGTATTGAAAGCAATCCAAATGAAAAAGAGAAATGAAATAAAAAAAAAATATAATATAAAAGTGAGGAGAAGCTTGAGGAGATGCCTAATCAAAAATTGGCTTCACTGGACCTACCTACAGGGAAAACTTAAATACATTTCTGAACTTATATTTACGGAATAGGTCTTTTACTAATAGAATTCTCATGAAGTTCCTATCTTTTGAATATTCCAAGTGACTCAATATTGCAACATATAGTCATTCTTGAAATGAATAGAAGACTAGAACTCTTAATTGACTAGATAACCTTGAGGCTATAGAGTTATTTCAATTACTTGAATTTTTTCTGAAAATCTCACTATGATATTTATTTAAATCAAACTTATAGTATTTCTGAATTAAAACTTTACTACAGTAGATCATAACTTTTGTATAGTACTAAAATTACTCGAGGACAAGTAATAGTTAAGTTTGGGGGATTTTGACCAAAGAAAAATATGTTGAGATTTTCACCTCTTTTATACTATTTTTTAATGATATTGCACTTTAAAGAAATGTATTTTTGATGTTTTGTTGCAGGAATGATGACTTTACACTGTTTTTAATGATATTGCACTTTAAAGAAAGGTATTTTTGATGTTTGTTGCAAGAATGATGAATTAGAGTCATTGGAGTAAAAAGATACAAAAAGGAGCAAATTTGTACCGAAAAGGACCAAAATGTGAAGATTTGAACTAGGCCGCCGACGACGCCCTCGACCCCGCCGACGGCGAGTTTNTCGAATATTGGCCAGGTCCTGGATGTTAGAAAGGCCCTAGAGTTTAGAGAGGTTCCATTAGTGTGTAACAATTGTGAGGATTTCTTCGAGAAATTGTAAGAGTGGAGGGAAAGTGAAAGATTTCTTCCTCCTTACTACTTCAAAGAGGAATTTTGTGCGCTGTAAAGAAAGAAAGAGATTCAGAGGTACTTCGAGCAGTGTTCTTGGGGAGAATTTAGAGGTAAGATATTTACTTGTTGTAGTTTGTATGAACTTGATTATATATATAAATTCTGAGTTTTATTGTGTTTTCCCCACGAGTTCTAAGTAGTTTTCTCTATCTTTCTCCTTGTCTCGAGAGTTGTGAAATAGTGATTTGAATTGGCAAAGCCATGAAAATGTTTAAGAAATTTTGATGATCTTTTCACTTTGATCTTAATTTACTTTCAATATGGCCAATTGATTTCGATCTTAATTTATTTTCAATCTGGCCAATTGATTTGTTAAAATATGTTGAGTTTTACAACTAAAGTGAAGATTACCAATCTGGCCAATTAATTTGTTAAAATATGTTGAGTTTTACAACTAAAGTGAAGATTACACAATCTGGTCAATTGATCTGTTAAAATATGTTGAGTTTTACAACTAAAGTGAAGATTACATCTCAAGATTCAGGGAGGTCAAAGCCCTTGAAAGTTGGGTGCAAATATGATATTCTTTCAATCTGGCCAATTGATTTTATCCAATATTCAGGGAGGTCAAAGCCCTTGAATGTTGAATGCAAATAAATAGGGAAATATTATTATCGTGCGTAGAATTGGAGATTTTAGAGTGATAGACTAAAATCCCCAATTTGGTCCTATCATTTGGGTGCTGAAGTGTAAATGTTAGCCCTCAAGTGAGGGGAACGTGGGAGCTCCAAAGTGAGAGCCGGTATCCTCCCAGCCTTGCCACAAATTCAGTAAACAAGCATAAGATTAGTCAATGTTCTTTATGTCTTGACCAAAGGATAAAGAATAGGTATGCTCCTATTTGGCACAATATAATTTGAACTAATTCATTTTATGGTAAAGAATAGGTATGCTCCTATTTGACACAATCTAAATTGAACTAATTCACTTTATCCATGCAATATAATTTGAACTAATTCACTTTATCCATTCACTATAATTTCTTGACAAGGAGAAGGATTCTTTCTTATATATTGAATATCACAAATTAAACCCTACTTTCTATCTTTAGTTTTTTATTAGTTATATATATTGAATATCATAATTAAACCCTACTTTATATCATTAGTTATTTATTATTTATTAAAATTATCTATTTATTTCAATTGCCTATTAGTGACAGATAAGCAAATTGAACATCAATGTTGTGATTAAAGTATTTCTTTTCCAAGGTCTTAGTCCGTAATTCTAAACTACTCCCTGTGGGATCGATATCTAGAACTCTATTAGAGCCCTATATTACTTGAGCGATACATATACTTGCATTGATAAGTGTGACTTTAAAATTATTGAATAATTAATACGTCCATATTTATTTTATATTTTAAGCATATATAAATTCGTTATCAACCATCTACATGAGTATCCTAAAATGCTCAAGGGACCTAGGCTAGAAATTTGAGTTCAGGGTTGTGAGTGATTATGGTTCAGATAAGTGTAGTGAGTGCCTCAGCTCCAGTCCAACACCCAGGGTCATCCTTTAGGTTTAGCAGTCCTAAGGGTGACTCATCTTGAGTTTGCCCTATAGTGACCCCACCTACTAAGTATTTAGAGGTTGAGACCAACATGTGGAACTTCAAGTTGAGTAGAGAAGAGTTTGAAATTTCTAGTGGTGAGGGTGCCTTTCTAATTTTCTAAGAATAGTCAATAAGAGAGTCTTATGGCTAGACCTAACGCTACTAAAGAGGAAAAACTAAACCTCAACCAAAAGTGAGGTCAACAAATGGACCCCCAATACTAAAGAGGAAAACTAAACCTCAACCAAAAGTGAGGTCAACAAATGGACCCCCAATAGGTGTGGTGTGCTGGGCAAGGACACCGCGAGTATCGGCATTGACCGACGAGATCAACAAAAACCAATACAAACTTCTAAGTCAACAGACCCAGAAGTACGCGTAGAGTTGTGTGTGTGATTTATTTCTGTTGGGGAATTAGCATATGAGTGTTTGATCAAGTCAAGAAGTAGGGACTCTCGCTGGGGATTAGAGAGTGGACTTTGAGTTATGAAATTTCAAAGATTTCTAAAGGATGGGAGTCAGTATGTAAGTGCTGACCCCAAGGTGGGAATTGAAATTCAGATATCAATTCAAAAAGAGAGAAAAAGAGAGTCGAAATGTAAGGACCGACCTCTAATGTAATGAATCAGAAATGTAGGACTGAGAATTGAAATGTATATCATTTCTCAAAAGAGAGTGTCATAATGTAATGAATAAAAAATGTAGGACTGATTCAAAAATGAGAATTGAAATATAGGTCAATTTTCAAAAGAGAGTGTCGAATTGTGAGGACCGATCTCGACTGTAATGAATCAGAAATGTAGGGCTGATTCAGAAATGAGAATTTAAATGTAGGTCAATTCTCAAAATAGAGTGTCAGAATATAATGAATAAAAAATGTAAGACTGATTTAGAAATGAGAATTGAAATGTAGGTCAATTCTCAAAAGAGAGTGTCGGAATGTGAGGACCGACCTCAATTGTAATGAAGCATAAATGTAGGGCTGATTCAAAAATGAGAATTGAAATGTAGGTCAATTCTTAAAAGAGAGTGTTGGAATGTAAGGACCGACCTCAAATGTAATGAATCAGAAGTGTAGGACTGATTCGAAAGTGAGAATTGAAATGTAGGTCAATTCTCAAAAGAGAGTGTCGGAATGTAAGGACCGACCTCGAATGTGATGAGTCAAAAATTTAGGGCTGATTCGGAAATGAGAATTGAAATGTAAGTCAATTCTCAAAAGAGAGTGTCAGAATGTAAGGACCGACCTCGAATGTAATGAATCAGAAAATGAAAATGAGAATTGAAATGTATGTCAATTCTTAAAAGAGAGTGGCAAAATATAACGACCGACGGACTGATTCAGAAACGAGAATTGAAATGTAGGTCAATTCTCAAAAGAGGGAGTCAAAAAGTAAGGACCGACCTCAAATGTAATGAATCAGAAATGTAGGACTGATTCGAAAATGAGAATTGAAATGTAGGTTAATTCTCAAAAGAGAGAGTCAAAATTTAGGTATCGACCTCGAAATGTGAGAATCAGGATTTAGGTACTGATTCAAAGATGTAAGAATTGAAATTTAGATATCAATTCGAAGATGTGAGAATTGAAATGTGGGTATCAATTCAAAGATGTGGGTATCAATTCATAGATGTGAGAATTGAAATGTGGGTATCAATTCAAAGATGTGAGAATCGAAATGTAGGTATCAATTCCAAGGAGAGAGTCAAAATTTAGGTATTGACCTCAAAATGTGAGAATTGAAATGTGGGTATCAATTCAAAGATGTGAGAATTGAAATGTAAGTATCAATTTGAAGATGTGAGAATTGAAAGTATCAATTTGAAGATGAGGGTCAAAATTTAGGTATCGACCTCGAAAGATATGAATCAAAATTTAGCCACTCATTCAAAAATGAGTATTGAAATTTAGGTATCAATCTCAGGAGGAGAGTCAAAATTTATGTATCGACCTCGAAAGGTAGGAATCAAAATTTAGGTACTGACTTGAAAATGAGATTTAAAATTTAGGTATCAATCTCAGGGAGAGAGTCAAAATTTAGGTATCGATCTCGAAAGATGAGAATCAGAATTTAGTTACTAACTCGAAAATGAGGATTAAAATTTACAAAGAGCTTGTGGTATTGAATTTGTAGAAGTGTCTCATGTGGAAAGGTTTATTTTGTTGAAGAAGCTTTGTAGAGCCTTGTGGAATTTTGTGCAGAATGCAAAATTCCGCAGGGATGTAAAGAGAGTTAATGCATATAAAGATGGTTGTGTTGTGCGCACAAAGAGTAAGAAACTCTGAAAAATGAGAGAATCCACTCAACAAATTTTAATCACATTTAATTATTAAAAATTTGTCTTTAAAGTTTTAATTTTAATTGGTTGATTCTTTTTTTTTCTCAAAATTTTCATTGTATTGAGGTTAATTACAAAATTTGGACCCGGTCATAGACATTTGGCCACATAGATAACCCCAAAACAATCAAAGTTTCAAAGTTTCAAAGCAAGCAGAGGAAAGCGGCGTTAGGTTGCGTAATAAGTTTTCATATATCGTCCGTTTATTGGTAACATGGGTTTTCACCCTGGAAGTCCACTAACCGGTAAGCTCCTCCTGTATAGACCTTTTCAACGACAAATGGTCCCTCCTAAGTTGGCTCGAATTTCTCACCTATCTTGCGGCGTGTAAGAATAGGCTTTTTGAGCACAAGCATGAGGCCACTAACTTTGAATGTCCTTGAGCGGACCAGATTGTCATGGGCTTGTACCATCTTTGCTTGGTAGAGCTCCAAATGTTGTTGTGCTTATAGTCATTTTCCCTCGAGACTCTTCAGTTGTTCAAGTTTGAGTTTTGCACTTTCTTCTATTGTGAGTTGGTTGGCAACGGTGACTCTGAGAGATGGTGTCTGGATTTCTAGCGGTAGCACGACCTCAGCCCCATATACGAGCGCATATGGTGTATACTAAGTGGGAGTCCTGAAAGTCGTCCGGTAGGCTCACAAAGCTTCTAATAGTTTGTTGTGCCAATCCCTTTTATTTTCAACCAGTGTTTTCTTCAAAATCTGTACCGGTGTCTTGTTGAAAGCTTCAGCCAGACCATTTTCTCTGGGATAGTAAATTGTAGAGTATCTCTAATCTATCCCATGTTGACGAAATTGTTGTTCTTTGTACTCTTGAAAGCTATCCCATTATCAGAGATTATTCTTCCCAGTACTCCGAAATAGTAGACGATTTGGCTTTTGAAAAATTAAAGGACGTGTAGTGCCGTAACCTCACCTAACGGTACTGCCTCTGCCAATTTTGAGAAGTAATCCTTAGCGGTAAGTATAAAACTGTGTCCCTTGAAAGATGGAGGGTCTATCAGACCTATTTTTTCTGTACCCCAACGCTTGAATGGCCATGAGGCAACAGTTGGGTGTAGCACAATTGGAGGCTGGTGTAAGACCACCCCATGCACTTGGCATTGGTGACATCTTCTGGTTGTATCCATGGACATCATTTCTGGCCAATAATACCCGAGCCTTTTAATTTTCATTTTCACTTTTGGCCCTGACTGGTGGGCACCACACAATCCAACATGTACCTCTTTGACAATATTCTGTGCCTCGGCTCTGCTCAAATACCGTAGTCACATTTGGTCGAACGATCTTTTGTATAGAACATTTCCCACCAGGGCGTAAGACATAGCCTTTCTTGTCATATGGTGCGCCTCAGACTTATCTTCTGGCAGTTTTCCATTATGCAAATATTCAATTAATGGCTTGTGCCAATCCTTGTTGATGTCCGCAACTTTATTTATTTTTTATTCTTTTCCAAGCTTGTGTAGAGTTTTGAAGTGGTTTCAGGACAAGACTCATCTTCCTTGCACCGTGACTTCGATGGAATCCTCCGGGGGACAGCCATTTCCTTACTGAGTTTTGCTAGAGCGTCGTCATGGGAATTATCTCCCTTAGGAATCTGGTAGAATGTCACATCGGGAATCTGCTCCCGGAGTTTTATCTTGTACTGATGGTATTCTGCTAATATTGGTTTCAAAATTCTGTATTGTCCGGCGGCTTGCTGGATGACTAGTTGGGAGTCGCCGTAGATGGCAATATTTGTTATATCCATTGAGATTGCCAATTCCAATCCGGTGATTAAAGCTTCACATTCTGCTTTATTGTTGGTGAACGGCTCTGTCAGGTGGTATGAGAACCTCATCATACCCTTATCTGCCATGATAAAGATCAAACCGATCCCTGCTTTTCCTGGTATAACTGTCTCTGGTCCTTTGTCTTTCCTGGCTGACGAAGCACCATCGAAGTACATTTTCCAGCACTGCGCACCAGAAAATTTCATTTTTATTATTTGCTCGTCGGTAACTCATCGTTGAGAGAGGACCCAGCTGGCAGTGGGTGTGCAACAAGAAAGTCTGCTAGTATCTGTCCATTGATATCACGGAGGGGAACAAAAGTTATATCAAATTGCAATAAGATCATTGACCATCTTGCTAAACGTCCAGAGAGTGTTGGTTGGGTCATCAAATATTGCAATGGATTAAATTTCGAGATTACAGTAATCTTATAAGAAAGCATGTAATGTCTATGCTTTTGAGCGGCGAAAATTAACGCCAGACAATTCTTCTCAATAGGTTGATACCTTATCTCCGTTGGTATTAGACGGTGATTCAAGTAGTAGAGCGCATTTTTGTTACGCTCCTCATTGACTTGGGCTAAGAGGGCTCCAAGAGAGTAATCTAATTCCTAGGTATAAAGTATCAAAGGTTTCCATGGGATAGGGGCTGCTAAGACAGGAGGTTTCATTAAATTTTATTTGATGTCCTCAAAGGCCCGCTGTTATTTCTCTTCCCAAATAAATTTGGCGTCCTTTTTAATTAATGCCGAGAAAGGCCGACACCTACCTGAGAGGTTAGAAATAATACGTCTCAGATATGTCAACTTCCCCTAGAAGGAACCTAGCTGTTTCAAAGTAATAGAGGGAGGCATTCCCAAGATAGCTTTAATCTTATCTGGGTCAACTTGATTCCCCGATGACGGACAACGAATCCTAGAAATTTCTCATAGGTAACGCCAAAGACACACTTTAAGGGATTCATTTTAAGGTGATATCATCGTAACCGTTCAAACACGATCCTCAAATCATACAAATGGTCTATTCTTTGTTTACTTTTGATGATCAAATTGTCCACGTAGCATTCTACTTGATTGTGAATGAGGTCGTAAAAAATCTTCGTCATTGCACGCTGATATGTCGTTCCGGCGTTCTTTAGGCAGAGCGACATCATTGTGTAGCTGAAAATTCCAATCGGTGATCTGAAAGTTGTAAGTGCTCCATCCTTGAGAGCCATCTTGATTTGGTTATATCTCGACGATCCGTCCATGAAGTAGAAAATTTCATGTGTTGAAACATTATCCACCAGTATCTCTAGTATGGGTAGTGGAAACTCGTCTTTTAGACATGCCTTGTTCAAATCTCTAAAATCAACACAAACACGGATCTGTCCATTTTTCTTCTTAACAGGTACAATATTAGCTAACCACGTGGGTTGTTGCTCTTCTTTAACAAAGTTGGCATCTATCAACCTTTTCACTTTGGCAATGACTTATTATTCTATTTCAAGGCGCATTCTCCTAGGAGCTTGTTTTACTGGGGTTATATTCTTTTCCACCCCAAGTTTTTGGACTGCAACTTCTACTGACAGTCCTGGCATTTCATCGTAGCTCCATGTAAATCAATCTTTGAATTCTGTTAATAGTTTTACTAATTTTGCAGATTCTTCGTCATCAAGTAGAGAACTTATAAACGTAGGCTGGGGGCGTTCATCGGTTTCGAGGTTAATCTCTTTCAATTCATCGAGAGTAGATTTAATTTCCTCCTCAAATTCTAGCGGAGCATCTTCTATTGGTTGATCAGTAGAGTCATCCTCTATATCGAGGCAATCCTCTTCTACCTCACTAGTAACAACCATGCAAAATTGAGAATCATCGACTGGTCCAAATGTACAAAGTCCGAGACCTTCTTTCGAATTGGGAGTTCAACTTTTAGCTTTCCATAGTTTTTCTAAAAGTTGAAATTTATCTTTTGGCATTTGTTTTAGTAAGTATCCCTATTGAATTAACTTTCGAACACAATGCGAGAAGTAACCAAAAGGCAATTCCATTAATTCATTAGAATCAACATCCAATTTTACATGTTTTTCAAGTTCAGTAGAGGTAGGAGCACGGTAAAATTTGATCGGCTTTAAACCAACACTGCTGACTTCCTTGACCTCTAAACTCTCGACCTTTTGCGGGAGAATCAGAGTAGGGGTCATAGTATTCACATAGTGGTTTATCCGATCATACATTGTTTCATATTCATTTTTCTCTGTATCTTCTAGAGATATCTTGTACTGAGATCTTTCTCTCTTGTCATCATTATTTAATCTTCAGAACTGTCTTCGTCACCAATGTTGATGGTTGGCCTAGTCCGTTCAACAATTAAATTTATCTTTCCTCGTCCGTGTCCCTGGCCTCGACCTCGGGTGCGTGAATTAGAAGAGCCTCCACCAACTCATTCTAAAGGAGTGGTAAAAGGTTGTTGAGGCGGAGTTGTATGGCCTCATTTTTGTGATTCTTCTAAATTTTCATCTTTATTTATCAGAATCTCGCGCGAGAAGACAGTCTTCTTTGGAGGAACGTAGTAGGCAGCATCTTCGTGGATACCAACTTCGTCCACTGAAACTGGTTGTAGGTCTCCCTTGATGCAATTTTCTTGACCATCATTGCGATATTTGATGCACTGCTGTAGAGATGATGGAACCATATTGTGCTCATGAATCCATGGTTGACCCAGTAGAGCGTTAAGAGAAGTCTTGGCGTTGATGATATGAAATTTAACGGTTGTTATGAGTTCTCCAACCTTCATAAGTAATGTAATTGATCTCAGGGCTCTTTCTCCCTTTTGGTTGATTCCTCTTAACATCATTTTATCGGCCATGAGCTCTTGAGCTTCAATATCCAAAAATGCCAATGTCCATAGGCTCATCAAGTTAAAAGCTGCTCTAGGATCCACTAAAACTCTAGATAACACAAATCTGCCAATGTTGACGGAGATGTAGAGCGGACGGTTGTGGTCGGCGGTACCGAGAAGCAATTCTTGATCTGTGAAGGTTACCCCAAGCTGTTCTTTCAACAAGCAAACCTTGTCTGAGGATGTGCTGGCCAACTGAGCTAAGCAAATTTTTGGGTCAAGCAAAGCTGTAACTAAAGACTCTCTTATCTCCTTTGACAGGATCAGAGCATCGTAGATGCTTAGTCGGGGCGGCAACTTCCTAAGATGAGCTAGCACATTTCAGTGCACGAAGTGTTCTATCCCATGTCTTCTGACAAAATTGTTGATCTTTGTACTCTTTAAAGCCATCCCATTATCAGGGATTAGTCTTCGCGGTACTCTGAAACAGTAGACAGTTTGGTTTTTTAAAAATTAAAGGAAATATTATGTCGTAACCTCACGTAACGGTACTGCCTCTGCCCATTTTGAGAAGTAATCTGTAGCGGTAAGTATAAACCTGTGTGCCTTGGAAGATGGATGCTCTATGGGACCTATTTTGTCGGTGCCCCAACACTCGAATGGCCATGAGGCAACAGTTGGGTGTAGCACATTCGGAGGCTGGTGTAAGACCACTCCATGCACTTGACATTGGTGAAATCTTCTGGTTGTATCCATGCAATCGGACATCATTGTTGGCCAATAATACTCGAGTCTTTTGATTTTCATTTTCATTTTTGGCCTTGTCTGGTGGGCACCACACAATCTGGCACGTACCTCTTTGACAATATTCTGTGCCTCGGCTCTGCTCAAACACCATAGTCACATTTGGTCGAACGATCTTTTGTAGAGAACATTTCCCACCAGGGCGTAAGACATAGCCCTTCTTGTCATGTGGTGCGCCTCAGACTTGTCTTCTGGCTGTTTTCTAGTATGTAAATATTCTATTAATGGCTTGCGCCAATCCTCATTGATGTCGCAACTTTATTTATTTTTTCTTCTTTTCCAAGCTTGTGTAGAGTTTCGAAGTCGTTTCAGGACAAGACTTGTCTTTCTTGCACCATGACTTCGATGGAATCCTCCAGTGGACATGTCATTTCCTTACTGAGTTTTACTAGAATGTCGTCATGGGCATTATCTCCCCTAGGAATCCGATGGAAAGTCACATCGTGAATCTGCTCCAGGAGTTTCATCGTGTAATGATGGTATTCTGCTAATATTGGTTTCAAAATTTTGTGTTGTCCAACGGCTTGCTGGATGACTAATATTTGTTATATCCATTTAGACTGCCAATTCCAACTCGTTGATTAAACCTTCATATTCTGCTTCATTGTTGGTGCACGGCTCTGTCAGGTGGTATGAGAACCTCATCATACCCTTATCTGACATGATAAAGATCAAACTAATCCCTGCTTTACCTGGTATAACTGTGCCTGATCCTTTGTCTTTCCTGGCTGACGAAGCACCATCGAAGTACATTTTCCAACACTGCGCACCAGAAAATTCCATTTTTAGTATTTGCTCGTCTAATAACTCGTCATTGAGAGAGGACCCAGCTGGCAGTGGGTGTGCAACGAGAAAGTCTGCTAGTATCCGTCTTTTGATAGCACGGAGGGGAACAACAGTTATATCAAATTGCAATAAGATCATTGACCATCTTGCTAAACGTCCGGAGAGTGTTGATCGGGTCATCAAATATTGCAATGGATTAACTTTCGAGATTAGGGTAATCTTATTAGAAAGCATGTAATGTCTATGCTTTTGAGCGGTGAAAATTAACCCAGACAATGCTTCTCAACAGATTGATACCTTATCTCCGTCGGTATTAGACGATGACTCAAGTAGTAGAGCGCATTTTCTTTACCCTCCTCATTGACTTGGGCCTAAGAGGGCTCTAATTGAGTCATCTAATGCCGCGGTATAAAGTCTCACAGGTTTTCCTGGGATAGGGGCTGCTAAGATAGGAGGTGTCATTAAATATTGTTTGACGTCCTCAAAGGCCCGCTGGCATTTCTCTTCCCAAATAAATTTGAAGTCCTTTTTAATTAATGCTGAGAAAGGCCGACACCTACCTGAGAGGTTAGAAATAAAGCGTCGCAGATATGTCAACTTTCTCTGGAAAAAACGTAGTTGTTTCAAAGTAATAGGGGGAGGCATTTCCAAGATAGCTTTAATCTTATCCGGGCCGACTCGATTCCCCGATGATGGACAATGAATCCTAAAAATTTCTCAGAGGTAACGTCAAAGGCACACTTTAAGGGATTCATTTTAAGGTCATATTGTCGTAACCGTTCAAACACGATCCTTAAATCATACAAATGGTTTATTCTTTGTTTACTTTTGATGACCAAATTGTCCACGTAGCATTCTACTTGGTTGTGAATGAGGTCGTAAAAAATATTTGTCATTGCACGCTGATATGTTGCTCCGGCGTTGTTTAGGCCGAACGACATCACTGTGTAGCTAAAAATTCCAATCGGTGATCTGAAAGTTGTAAGTGCTCCATCCTCAAGAGCCATCTTGATTTGGCTATATCCCGGCGATCCGTCCATGAAGGTGAAAATTTGATGTGTTGAAGTAATATCTACCATTATCTCTGGTACGGGTAGAGGAAACTCGTCTTTTGGACATGCCTTGTTCAAATCTCTAAAATCAACACAAACACAGATCTGTCCATTTTTCTTCTTAACAGGTATAATATTAGCTAACCACGTGGGGTATTGCTCTTCTTTAGTAAAGTTGGCATCTATTAACCTTTTCACTTCGGCGATGACTTATTGTTCTATTTCAAAGCGCATTCTCCTAAGAGCCTATTTGTTGACCTCACTTTTGGTTGAGGTCTAGAAACTTCTTTAGTAGCCTAGGTCTAGCCATAGAACTTTCCTATTGACTAGTCTTAGAAAATTAGAAAAGGCACCCCCACCATTAGAAATTCAAAACTTTTCTTTTTACTCAACTTGAAATTTCACATAATGATCTTAACCTCTAGCATTTAGTAGATAAGATCATTATAAGAGAATTCAAGAAGAGTCCCTATAGGATTACTTGGCTTTAGGATTGACCCTGGGTGTTGACTTGGAACTAGGGTACACCATATCTTCACAATATATTAA